>DF361969.1:1206-42733 GCA_000787875.1 Solanum virginianum
ATTACTAAAAGATTTGGGCAGGTTGCATATGAATTAGAGCTACCCCAAGAGCTTTCAATGGTTCATCCAGTGTTCCATGTCTCAATGCTTCGAAAATACATAGGTGACCCATCCCGTATCTCTCCTGTTGAGGATGTACAGGTTACAAAAAATCTCACATATACGTTTGAATGTACTAAGTATGTAGGATGCAATACAATAAGAGATAAATAACATAATCAAAATGCATAGTCATAGCAAGAGATAGTATATATTAACAAAATGGCATGCATGAACAATGCTAGAAGTAAAACATGCTTGAAAGATAAACATACTTACATAGCTTGTTTAAATCAATAAAGTGACATTCTTAGATCATCCAAATACCTTGTACTAGTGGATGAGGGACATAGCATGAGTCATAACCCCTTCTAGTAGGTAATGAGTAGTATATAAGATAATGAATAGCATATGAGGGTAGAAGGTAGCATAGGTCCTAAGCCCTATACGTGAGCATGAGATAATAAATAATACTGCATTGCATATGAGGGTGAGGTGTACCACATAGTTCATAACCCCTTCATATGAGTATATTGCATAACCTCAAATCATTCATGAGGGTAAGGAGTACAACATAGTTCATAACTTCTTCATGTAGATATGAGTAAGTGAGTAACATTGATTCGTACATAAGGGTAAGGTGTATAACATAGTTGTTAAACCCTATATGTAAACATTGGCCTTATACTAGAGGGTAAAGCATATAACATAGTTCATAACCCCTTCTAGTAGGCTTCACAATTCACAAGAGCATAAACCTTAGCATAAGGACTCAATAACTTATCATCAATCCCCAAGAACACAATGAACATGAGAGCCCAACAATTCACTTTCAATGATGTAGGTGCTTTACATTATTTAAACACACATATATACATTTCTTTTATCACTATAAGCTACTTGACTCATAAGTCATGCAATAGACCATCAACAACTCAAGAACCTAATCCAGACATTTTATTAAACACTTGGTGAGTGTGTAAAGCTAGTGTTAAACCATGCAATTAAAGAGTTTAATCATATTAGAAAATTCATTGTAAAACCATCAATAGATACTTGGTAACACCCTTAGGCAACATACATCAAAACCCTTCATCAAATTTCACAATAGATCATAGATTCATAGCTCAAAGCATGCTAAAACAACCATAATTTCATGAAACCCCGACATAGTGTATAGTGAAATTCATAATAAGTAAGATCCATGAGTAAATCAACTTTAAATCCTATAATATTAGGATCTATGTGTGAAAGGGATCTATGAAAGAAACCCACATACCTTGACTTTATTGAAGAAGATTTGAAGTGGAGATTTGAAACTTGAATGATATCCTTAGATCTGGAAAGAGATTGGGACACTTGAATCTTGAGAATGACTTAGAGCTTGACTTGTTTTCTTTGAATTCCAATAATACTTCTTGAAAACCTTTAGAATTAATGGAGAATTTAATTAAGATTATAGAGGAATTTGAGAGGTTTTCGATTGGTTTTTAGGGCTCAAAATGGCTTGACAATAAGGGACGTTCATGTATATAGGTATAGGGTTATTACCCAATTGCCTTGGAGTAAAAAGAATAATTCTTGAAAATTTTTGAACTAGTCTGCGTCAGGTCCGCATCGCGAACTTGTCGTGGACAGCTACTATTTTTTGAAGTTTCACCAAAAAATATTTATGGCATAGACAAAGTATACCTTGTAGGTATTAGTTTTCCCACTCAATTTTGCCCTCTGAACAAGAATATTAAGTCGAATTTGTGAAATTCTGCATGAATTTTGAGATATTGAAAAAAATGCATCATAGGTCTTTCTGAGCTATGTGGAGGGGTGTTTAAATATCTTCGATTTGAGATATAAGGGAATTATGATTATAAGGGCATTCCTAGTCAAGTGTAGGGCATTTCAAAAACTTTGGGATCAAAAATAGGAGAAGTTATGGACTCAAGGCTACTTAAACTTTACTTAATCCATAACTTCCCACACCGCACCAAAAGAAAATACTTTGCCCTCAAAGTAAACATATATATATGAATATACCAAAAACCAAAATTTTAAGATCAATCATCCAAGACATAATTAAAATCAATAGTAAAAACAAAACATTCAAAAGTTTCCGAAAACCAACATAAAAATATTATCTAAAACGAGAACAAATTATCCATAAGTACCAATAAGGATGGGGGTCAAAATTATCAAACACATGGTGCTTAAGCACCGATATCCATCTAATCTTAGGGGTCTTGAGGCTCAATCTCCTTCTCGATGATCTAGGTTGCACTTGTACCCGAGCAACCTTCTCCTTGTGCCATCCGCTACTCTCGATCCTTTCTTATCGCCTTTATAGCTAAGGACTCTTATACAAACTCATAAGTAATCTGCTCCTCCAGTGCTATCACCTCATCATCAGTTATGGGTCTCTTCTGGCTCACGGTTGCATCATCACTTTTGAAGGGACTCTTCCCGTAGGCATGTGGCTAGTTATTGAATAAATCTAACATATTATCAGCCACCGGTGCCTTCTTCGAGGATGCTATCGGAGTCGTTAACATCTTTAATAGGTCGGCCTTAAACTTGGCCAACTCATCCTTCACAACAAATATTTCAATGGGTCGTGCACCCTCAAGTCTTTGCTGGACCTTATCCTTAAAGGCATTGACCCTAGCATGCACTGCATTAACTCTCACATCTACAATCTCATGAGTATATGCCATGGCCCTCTCCTCTGAGTCGTGGACTATCTGATGGACCCAGGTTTGATCTGGCTCGTCAATGTGCTCATTTGGAGCTTTGTCTTCGCTAATATGTGTACCAAAGCCTAGAAAGCAAAAGCAGACATAAGAGGATAGTCTTCAAAATCAACCTGAGTAGGTATGTCTGAGGATAGCATTGCCTCTATATCAATAGCTCAAGGCAGTTCTGAAGCAACTGGAGTAGAACTGGTGGCAGCTAGAGTCGGCTCTTGAGTCTGTGGCTCTAAAGGAAGAGGATCTGGAATAGGAGGAGAAGTTACTCATTCCATGGCCATTGGGTTTTCATGAGCCTTAATCAGGTTGGGATCCATAGTACGCACGGCCTCTACATGTAGGTCACGGTGGGGATTGACACAAACACCCAACTGATTGCATAAATGATAAATCAATATAGGGAATAGTAATAAAGTGTTAGTTTGGACAGCGGACTCATGCACCTGCTCCGCCATGACTTGGACCCAATCAATCTTGTAGCCAGCTAGAATGTTGGCTAGTAATATAGTTCTCTCCAAGGTGATCACATTATCCATAAATGTAGGTATAATGCGCTAACGGATAATAAACCACCAAAATTTAGACTAAAATGAGAGGTGGGATTTCACAATCTGATCGGCGTGGTTTTTGAACCACGTAGGCTCAACACCCTCCTCGCATATTTAGCTAGCTATCCTCCTAAGGAGCTCAGTTTTTACTTTCACGTCCTTCTCGCTCACCGCTTTTCTCATCTTCACGATCATGTCATCATATTCAGTAGTGGAATGAGGTACCCTGTAGTTTGGGAAACGACCCTAAAAAGTGCCCCAAACAGTGCTTCAAAAGTGCCCAAAATTGTAATTTCGATATATCTCAGAATTTGCGGGTGATATCAAAAATATAACTTCATATACTTGTTCAGGGGGTCAAATTTAGGGGGAAAAGAGTCTAACCCCAATTTTAGAGCAACCGTAGCGAATTTCAAAATTTCAAGTTTGACGAAAAATAGTGTTAATCCGCGTTTGGGGCGCAACGTGCCCTAGTGTATTTTGCTGTCAAAATTTTAAGTTCGGTCCAAGACTTTTAAGTCTTGGGCCTAGGCCTTCCCATACGATAAAATACCTATACTTAGTTATTTTTCACCCTCATATCATCCAAACCATTCCCCAATACTCACTCAAACACTTAGTCTTATATTTCTCTCAAAATTTAAGAGCCAAAACACTCTCCGGATCTTAGGATTTGCACTCAAGCTTCAAGTCTCCATCTTTAATTTTCAGCAAGATCATCTTCAAAGCTAAGGTATGTGGGTTTCTTTCATGGGTTTCTTTCACCCATGATACCCAAGCTCATATTACTCAAAATTGTATGATTTAAAATCATCTTCAAAGCTAAGGTATGTGGGTTTCTTTCATGGGTTTCTTTCACCCATGATACCCAAGCTCATTTTACTCAAAATTGTATGATTTAAAGTTGATGTATTCATGGGTCTTATTTATTATGAAAATCACTACACACTATGTTGGGGTTTATGAAATTATGACTGTTTTACTATATCTAAGATGTATTGTAAGATTTTATGAAGGATTTTGATATATCTTGCTTGAGGGTATTACCAAGTATCTATTGATGGTTTTACATTGAATACCATGTTTGGAGCTTTGAATCTAAGGTCTATTGAGAGAATTGATGAAGGATCTTGATATATATTGTTTGAGGGTGTTACCAAGTATCTCTTGAAGGCTTTACACTAATTTTTCTAGCATGATTTTATTCTTGAATTGCATGGTTTTACACTAGCATGACACACCCTTTAAGTGTTTGATAAAATGTCCTGTTATGGATTCTTGAGGAATTGAAGGCCTAATGCATGTCTTATAAGTTGAATGAATATATGGTGATAAAATAATGATAGAATGATGATGAGATGATGATGAAATAATTATGAAAGTAATGTATGTATATGATGACTATATGATGATGAAAGGAATGTGTGAGTATGATGATTATACAATGATAAGAAGGATGTATGGCTAAGATAACTATATATTGATAGGAGGAGTGTGTGTGTGTATATATATTATCTCTATATAGTGTTGGGGATGACCAAGCCTAGCTCAGGGGTTGTAGGATTGGGTAACTTATCAAGGGGTGGTACCTTGGTCACGTAGCTCGAGGTATGGTAGGCCCATGTAACCTTGTGGGGGATGATACCCATCAACCTTGATATGGGGTTTGTACTCTATCAACCTTGATGGGGGTTTGTACTCCATCAACCTCGATTGGGGGTTTGTACTCCATCAACCTCATGAAAGGGTTAGTACCTCATGCGCCTATCCAAGGGGGTGGTAGGCCTTGGTTTCCACTAACATGGTCACTCCTTACACTTGCAGTATGTTCTATATAAGCATAGTTTTACTTCAAGCATCTTTCATACATGTCATATTGTTAGAATGTTATTCCTTGCTTATGATTATACATTTTGCTTATGATGACTATCTATTGTTATATTGTATCCTACATACTTAGTACATTCAAACGTACTAACGCATACTCTATGCCTACATGATATCACCATGTAGGAACCGGAGCTCCTATTGCTTCTCCTTATAGCTAGATGGATTATTCAAGTTAGCTTATGACTGGGAGGCTATAAGGCATTTTAGGAAATGTTTCACTTCTTCATGATCTATGTTGTGCAATGGAGTTAGGTCCCCTAGGGCTTATTGCTAATCCCTAACTATTACATTACAAGATATGCCTCAATCTACTCAGGATGGTGCTATGACGAATGTGGAGGTTCACAATCTCTATGGGTATTGGCCAAAATGGTGACAAAGTTGGAAACTCACCTCGATTTTCAATAAGTATGTGCCCTCGAGGCTTCTATTGGTAAAGGGAGAGGTAGTGAGACCAAGAGGGCCCATATTGAAGGAATGTTCCAAATTCTCAAGGATAGAGACGATGTTATGTGTTCGACATGTTATAAAGTTCACAGTAGCCCATGTTTCAAAGGCACCAATATTTATTTCGAATGTGGTGCAGTGGGACATAAGAGGAAGGATTATTCTCAAAGATGCACTAAGACTAGAAGATATGATGGTGTGATGACTAACCCCAAGTGCCGAGGATGTGGGACGCACCATGGTAGCCCATGCTTGAGGAAGACCAATGCTTGCTATGGATGTAATAAAGTGGGTCACAAGCTAGTGGATTGCCTGTATGTTAGAAAGAAGTGTAAAGGTGGTCAACCTTTAGATCAAGGTGGTCATATTGATCAAGTGGCTTAAGAAAAGAATAATGTGCCCGATGTTGCTACCAGTATGTTGAAATTTCCTTTGGCTTTGATGTGTTTGCATTAATGGGCCAGTGTGCCACTATTTCCTTCATTATTCTTTTGATTTCTAGTGGGGTTCATGTGTGTCCTAAACTCTCTTTGGTGTCTAGCTTATCGATGAGCTTAATGTTGTTTGAGAGCTCATGGGTGTTGCTCCATGTTCATATTGCATTAGGTCTTGCCTTGTAACTTGTTGGATTTGTTGTGGTGGACCTTGATGTTATACTAAGGGTTGATTAGTTGCATTCATTTTATGTCTTCCTTGATATGGGGCCCCTAGGGTTAAGTTTTGATTCTCTATTAAGTCCGTCCTTGAGCGGAAGGCTTGTAATATGGTTCCTAAGGGGTAAGTTTGTTTCTTGTCTTAAGGTATAATTGATCTCTAAGGGTTTCCCCCATGTTCTTATTGCATAGGGGAATGTCTTGTGATATTGGTTGAGCTTAGTTTGTTGGATTGGAGGTCATGAGGTGGTTCAACTACTTGTATATTGTGTCTCCTTTGATTGTAGAACCCATAAGGTTGTAATATGATGGTTAAGAGTGGTCGATCTATTTGGTCAACTACAATATGTTAGTCACTTCTCTAAGCTTGATCTTTGGTTATGGTTTTCTTCCCAAGTGATGATGAGGATAGGTAGCATCCCTATGTGTCTTTTTGGATTAGGAGTGGGCCTTTCTAGTATGTTAGAGTTGTTTGGTTGGCTATGCACTGGTTATGTCTATAGGTCTCATGAATAGGGTCTTTAGTCCCTACCTTGTTATGCTTGTGGTGGTCTGTAGTGCCTTTTGGTTTGACTTATGCCCCAGTTATATCTATAGGTCTTATAAATGAGGTCTTTAGTCCCTACCTTGTTATGTTGTGGTGGTCTGTAGTGATGAAGTATAGATTTATTTAGAGCTTGTGAGCCATTTGGGGGTAGTGTTGCAAATCTTGGGGTAAGAGGAGTTGTATGCTAAGTATGTAAAGTGTGAAATGTGGCTAAAGGAGGCTACTTCCCTAGGTCATTTGACGTCAGAGGATGATATTAAAAGGGTGATCTTAAGGAGATGTATATGAATAGAAATTGGCCTAGACCTTTGACTCCCTTAGATATTAGGAGTTTCTTGGACTTGGTGGTTTACCACCGAGGGCTTGTGAATGCATTCTCTTCTATTGCTGCTCTGTTGGCTAAGTTGATCCAAAAGAAGGCTAAGTTTGTGTTCGCTCTTATCTTGTCTCTACCGAAAGGGTTGGAAGGGTGTGTTAAATATTGTGGTTGTCGAATTGGTTTGGGTTATATGTTAATGCATGATGGTTAAGGGGAAGTCGATGCTTTTAGATGATTTGAGCTACATGAGGAGGGTTATCCTACCTACGACTTTGAGTTGGCCGCCATGGTAATTGCTTAGAATTTGATGACATTAGTTGTGTGGGGTGCATGTTTGTGTGGTTACCATTATCTAGAGTCTCCAATATATGCCCACTTAAAGGGATCTTAGCTTGAGATGAGGAGGTGGTTAGAACTTCGCAGGGATTGTGATATAAGCGTGTGTTATCGTCACGGTAAGGCTAATGTTGTGGTTGATGCTATAAGTGGGGTGCCTATGGGTAGCCTAACATATCTGATGATGGTGGCTAAGAGGTGAGTAGAGAGGTCCATTGGTTGGCTAGGTTGGGGGTTAGGTTGGCGAAAGTTGAGCATAGAGGTGTAGTATTCTTGATGGTTCCAAATTTTCTTTGGTTGAAGAGGCTTAGTTTAAGCAAGGCCTTGATTCTGGTTTATTAGAATTGGAAGTTTTGGGTGAAAAGATGATAGAGTGGAGCTTGTCTCCCAAGGGGGAGATGGTGGCCTTAGGTACTAAGGTAGGTTATGTGTACCTTATGTTAATAGCTTAATAGAAAAGATCCTTGATGAGACCCATAATTCTTCCTATTTTATCCCGATTCCACCAAGGTGTATAGAGACTTAAGGGATGTGTAGTGGTGGGGAGGCATGAAAAAGGGCATTGCCAAATTTATTTTCGGTTGTCGTAGTTGTTAATAAGTTAGAGTCGGACATCAAAGGCCGGGTGTCCTAACCCAAGACATAGAGATTCCTACTTGGAAGAGGGAGGTGGTTAATATAGATTTTATGGTTGGATTGCCCAAGACTAAGAAGGATTTTGATTCTATTTAGGGTGTGGTTGATATGGGACGAAATTTGTGCATCTTTTACTAGTTAAGATTACTTATGGTGCCGAAGAGTATGCTAAATTATACGTTCATATATTGGTGAGAACACTTAAGGATATGCTTAGGTCTTGTGTATTGGAGCTTAAGGGTAGTTGGAATGATTATCTTCCATTGATTGAGGTTACCTATAGCAATAGCTATCATTCTAGCACCGATTGGGTGATTTGAAGTGGGAGAGATGACCTTGTTGGGTCCGAATCTGATTATGGAGGACATGGAGGAGGTGAGGTTGATTAGAAAAGGATGAAGTACCCTAAGGTCATCAAATGTCATATGCCAGTGAGAGGAGAGGGGATCTTGGATTTAAATTGGTGGTTAGGGGTAATTAAAGGTTTTGCTCATGAAATGTGTGGCTTACCCCGGTAAAAAAGGAGTTGGATTCATGGTTTTTGAATCTTCATAAGGTGTTTAGGAATGTTAATAAACTTGCATACAAATAGGAAGTGCCTTTGGATAAGGGTATGGTTCGTCCGGTTCTTCATGTTTCTAGAATTGGGGAGCCATGTTGGTGATTCAAGTATAATGGAGCTTTTGAGGTTGTGGACGTTGTGGAGGATGAGATGACTTATGAGGAGGTCTAATGAAAAATGGGGTGGATATGAGTAAAGGTTGATTTGTAAGGGTGTAGTGTTCGTCAAAGCCATTGGAAGAATCGTCAAAGTTGAAAGTGTCTCTCGGGGAACCAGAATAGGCATGAAGGAGCAATATTCATACCTCTTTCATTCTATTCAAGCTTACAATAATATGTCGAGTCCTTTTATTATTCCAAGTCTTACCTTTCATCCCCTTTGTCATTGCATGCATTCAAGTTTATATTGAGAAAGTTCATGGTGAAATTAACACTCATGAATTGAGATTTGAAAAAGGGTTTTTTAAGTGTGTTGTTGCATTCTTGTTGGGGCTGATCTCTTTATGATTACTCTTCCCTTGTACATTTCTTTGACATTCAGGGATGAATGTTCCCAAGGGAAAGATATTGAAACGACCCCAAAAAGTGCTCGAAAATGTGCCTTGGAAGTGCTCGGAATCGTAATTTCCATATATTTCAAAATTCGTGCGTCATATCAAAATTCTAACTTTATATTCTTGTTTTGTGAGTCACATTTCGTGGGAAAAGGGTCTAACCCCGATTTTAGAGCAACCGTAGTGAATTTCAAAATTTCAATTTTGACGAAAAATAGTGTTGATCCGCATTTGGGGCACGACGTGCCCTAGTGTATTTTTCAATCCAGATTTTTAGTTTGGTCCAAGACTATTAACTCTTGGGCATAGGCCTTCCCACACAGGAACATATCTATACTTAGCCACTTTTCTCCCTCACATCATTCAAAACATTCCCCAATACTAAACACTTAGCCTTATATTTCTCTCAAAATTCAAGAGACAAAACCCTCTCTGAATCTAAGGACTTGCACTCAAGCTTCAAGTCTCCATCTCCAATCTTGATCAAGATCATCTCCAAAGCTAAGGTATATGGGTTTCTTTCATGAGATCCTTTTACCCATGATAACCAAGCTCTTTTTACTCAAACTTACATGATTTAAAGTTGATGTATTCATGGGTCTTATCTATTATGAAAATTAATGCACACTATGTTGGGGTTTAATAAATTGTGACTGTTTTACCATGTTTAGAGCTTTGAATCTAAGGTCTATTGCGAGAATTTATGAAGGGTCTTGATGTATATTATTTGAGGGTGTTACCAAGTATTTATTGATTGCCTTACACTGATTTTTCTAGCATGATTTCATTCTTGAATTGCGTGATTTTACACTAGCATTACACACCCTCTAAGTGTTTAATAAAATGTCTGGTTATGGATTTTTAAGGAATTGAAGGTCCAATGTATGTCTTATGAGTTGAATGATTGAATGGTGATGGAATGATGATGAAATGATGATGAGACAATGATGAAATGATGATGAAATAATTATTAAAGTAATGTATATATATATGATGACTATATGATGATGAAAGGAATGTGTGTATATGATGATTATACGATGATGAGAAGGTTGTATGGCTAAGATGACTATATGTTGATAGGAGGAGTGTGTGTGTGTGTGTGTGTATATATATATATATATATATATATATATATTATATCTCTGTATAGTGTTGGGGATGACCAAGACTAGCTCGGGGAGTTGTAGGCCTGGGTAACTATCGAGGGGTTGGTACCTTGGTCGCCTAGCTCGGGGGGTGGTACACCCAGGTAACCTTGTTAGGGGATGGTACCCATCAACCTTTATGGGGGGTTTGTACTCTGTCAACCTTGATGGGGGTTTTGTACTCCATCAACCTCATAAAGGGGTTTGTACCTCATGCGCCTATCCAAGGGAGTGGTAGGCCTTGGCTTGCACTAAAATGGTCACTCCTTATACTCGTAGTATGTTATATATAAGCATGGTTTTACTTTAAGCATCTTTTATACATGTCATATGGTTAGTATGTTATTCCTTGCTTATGATTATTTATTTTGCTTATGATGTCTATCTATTGTTGCATTGCATCCTACATACGTAGTATATTCAAACGTACTAATGCATACTCTATGCCTACATGATATCACAATGTAGGAACCGGTGCTCATATTGATTCTCCTTGTGGCTAGGCGGATTGTTCAAGTTAGCTTACGGTGAGTCCTCAAGTCCTGGGACAATATCTATCTTCTTTCAAGCTTATGTTTGGACTATGCCTTGTATATTTGGATTACCTATTGTTATTATCATGATGGTGAGCCCAGTTGCTTGTCTTGTCCCCTGCTCTTATCTATGTAGTAGAGCTATTTTTGGACACAATATGTATCTATGCTATGAGCTTCGACTCTCTTGCTTCTTGATGTTTATGATATAGAAGTTCACCCTTAGTCTCATTTTCCTTGTTTATGCTAATCTCTTATTGTCATTCTACTTGCTTCTATGACCAAGCATATGTAATGATATACTGTGAGGCTTGTTTGGGGTTCCTTCGGGTTCCCTATTTGTTGGCCACGTCTAGGCCCTAGGCTTGAGTTGTGACAGTTTGGCCTGAACTGAACCCTCCTAATAGTCTCCTCTGAGATGTCCACTATCTCACCCCTAACTAAAGACTTCTCGCAACCTCGGCCGCTCTATAGCTTTCTTCTCTTTAGGAAGATCTTGATAAATGGTGGCATAGTAGGCTGCATAGAATTCCTGGACTAGATAAGGGGCATACTTGCCCAACCGCTATGATATCTACCTAGGTCCGTGTCTGTCGATCTTAGCATCCAAGGTGCCACCCTGTCTAACTCTGAGTCATTCAGCCTCGACTACTCATGGAATTGCCTAACAGGATTTCTCTGTCCTTTCGGCTCCAATCCCTTATCATATATTACTTTCATCCCTGGGATGCCCCATCTTGGGTCAGCCGGAGGCTATGACTCTGCTTCCTCCTGCTGACCATGTGATACCACCTGAGATTCTGTCTCAGTGTGAGTGGGAATCATCTGTGACGAACTACTGCCATACCCATTACCATTGTCTTCCTACTCAAACAGAGACGGACTATCCACTTCTACTAGGGCTTGTGCAGTATAGGCCCTAGTTTAACGTACATTTGCCTCGAGGTCAATGCGGACTCTGTGGACTTCCACAGATCCCTCAGACTGCTCGATCTCTGAAGACTTGTCAACCAACCTTCTTTTGAAAGCTTGGAGAGCATGTTTATCTTTTGGAGACATTGTACCTGAAAATCAACCCCACAACATAAAGTGAGCACCATAATGTTTAATCAAGCAGGACTCACACAAGATAATAAACAAGGAATAACAAAATCCAACAAAAGAAACACAAAAAAAGTTACACTGAACCAGTTGCAGGTCTGCAGATACGAGGCAATGGTATGACTTGTAGGGTGACCTACGAGTCGTAGTCCGAACTCGGACCAAATTCTAGAAATATTTTAAAACACAAGTCATGTCCACGAGACCCCACTAGGATTCGTAGGTGGCATTACGAGTCATAGGTGGGTCTTGTATGGCAAGTGTTAAGGAACCATGAGTGACTGTTACCTCCTATAAGGGACCACTACGACTTGTAGAGTGACCTGTAAATCATACCGGGTCCTCGTAGCAGAAAATAGAAAGCACCTGTGGTGCCTGTAACCTTGCCACACAAACCAACGAATCATGCAAAACAAAAGTAAATAGCATCGAAACAAGAATTTATACTATCTCAAACACATAATCTATCCCATTATCCAAGCATGTCAACCCAAGTCAAGACTTTTCCCACAAAGATATACTCATAATTAAAACAATAGAACAACATTACCAAATTGCATTTGAGAAATACCATAAATAATTGCTCCCCAACTACGACAAGCATACTAATGTGTGTGGTTTTGATTGGAATAGTAGAAAATGGCGTTGGGAAAGTTTTGGGGTGAGGAAAACTTTTTAAATAAGGGAAATAAGGGGTCAATTGAATATTTGAGCCCTTATATACTCAATCGAGTCGACTTTAAAAAATTTGCATTTCAGAGCTACAAAACCCCGATTACGAGTCGTAGGGCTTTCTACGACTCATAGGTCCAAGTCTCGCAACAGACCTCAACACTTAGAAAAATCAGAATTTAAACCTGGGCACTATGAACCCCACTTACGACTCATAGAGGACCCTACAAATCGTAAGGTTGGCTCGTAGTATGTGTGCCAACTTAAAATCCTTATTGTTTCCCTCTTCAAGGCATGACTTTGAGTCGTACTACGTACTACGGCTCGTAAGTCTGCTCATAGAGGCTGCTCCAACTGTAATTTTCTTGAAATCTTCAACTTTTGATTTATACCTGCAAACCAGACCTCAAAATACTCCAATTTCCAAAATAACACAACTAATTCAAAGTTTTAAACATCAAAACAAATATCAATCCACTATCTAACAATTCAAACAACCATAATAAACTTAAAACAATCCAAAAACATAAAAGATACTAGGGTTGCCTCCCAAGAAGCGTCTTATTTAATGTCGTGGCTCAACTTTGTCATCATCCATCATAAAAAATCTTCAATGGCCCAAACTTCACTCTTAAAATCATCTGGATGTTTAATTGATTGGTGGATGTCAAACACGACCTCTGCGTCTTTGACCTTGAACCAAAGTTGGCTGGAATTCATATCCACCAAGGTTCTCCAGGTGGCCAGAAATGGTCTTCCCAATATAATGGGCACCTCAAAATAAACCTCAGAATTACGGATCACAAAGTCCATAGGAAAGATGAATTTATCAACTTTTACAAGCACATCAAAAAGTATCCCTTTCAACTTTTTTATGGTTCTATCTACCATGAGCAATCGCATTCTAGTGGGAGTTGGAGTACCAAGACCAAGCCTTTTGAAAATGGTAAGGGGATCATATTGATATTTACTCCTAGGTCACATAATGCCCTTGCAAATTCTACATCACCAATGGTGCAAGGAATAGTGAAGGCACCAGAGTCCTTCCTTTTTTGAACTAGGCATTTGGTCATGATAGCACTACACTATTGGAGCTCTTGCGAAAGCTCTTGGCTCAAAGTGCACTTTCTTGTCACCAAATCTATCATGTAATTAGCATACCCGGGCATCTTCTCCAAAGCTTCTAGAAGACAAATGTTGATGGACAATTATTTTAATATCAAAAGGAAGTGTTTGAACTTGCCATCCTCTTCATTTTTCTTAAGCCTTTGAGGGAAGGGGGAGGTGATTTTGGGATCATCTTGGCCTTTTCTTGCTCTCTCATCTCTTCACTTTCCACTTCCATATTCTTCAACCCTTCTTCCTCAACCACAACTTTACTATGAATAGACTTCTCACAAACTTCATCCTCAAAGACTGGCGTAGAGAAATTTATGGTGCTTTTACCACTTCTAGTCATGACCGCCATGCAATTCCCATCATTCTTTGGATTTTGAAGCATATTGCCTAGTAAAGTGCCCTTTTGGTGTTGGTTCAATTATGAAGAAACGTGGCCAAATTATTTCTCTAATTGTTTAATGGTATCCGAATGAGACTCTATCTTTTAGTTTATGCTTGAAATATTCAATTTCATTACTTTCAATGTCTCATCTTGATGGTCGGCCCTCTTAAACAACTTGTCGAACATCTCCTCAATCCTAGAAGTACTTAATCCAGCATCACGGTTGTGGGGCGGCATATAAGGACCATTTCTATAGTCATCTCTTCTACCCCATTTGGCATCCAGAACTCTCTCCCTTTCATAATAACCACCTTGATTATCTCTATATGCACCATCATGGATATAGTTCAGACCTTGATTCATGGAACCATGCCTCCAGTAGTTCGTGTTGGACCCTTAGGAGTTGGTTCGTACACCCATCAATTGGTCACTCACGAAGCAAGCATCTTCATCAAAGAATGGTTCATCATACACGAGTGCCTTAGGAGGTTGGTGAGTCACCACTTGAACACTCGCTTGATTTTTCTTGAAGAACAAGTCCATGCTTGTGCGAAGTTAGGCAAGTTGTTGTATGATCTCCTCATTGTCTTTAGCTTACTCATTGTTGGTGTTTACCGCACAAGAGGTTTTTGTAGCACCTTTCTCTCTTTGACATCATGCTCTATTGGTTTTAACCACTTGCTCCATCTTTTTGGTGATCAATAGAAAAGGTTGATCAAGAAACATGCCTCCCAGTGTCATCACAAGCTTAACCATTCTCGTCAAGTGCCCGACAAAATATCTCAACCAAGGGATCATCAACAATCTTATGATCTGGAACCATTCACAAACACTTGGTGAACCTCTCCCATATGGTACTAATAGAGTCATCGGGCAATTGGTCAAAATTGTTTATTTGGTCTTTGAGCTTAAGCTTCTTTGACCTTGGAAAGTACCTTTCTAGAAAAACTCTCTAAAGCTCTGCCCAGCATGTTATTGTACCTTGGGAAAGCTCAGACAACTATATAGCTGCATTACCAGTTAGTGACAATGGGAAGACTTGCAAATTAACTGCATCCAAAGAAAGATTTTGTGTCCCCATGATACTTTTGGAGACGAAGACGACATTATGGAGATGATGATGGGGATCCTCTGAAGGTAACCCTATGAACAAACCATGGTTTTGGAGCATTTAGAGTAATCCACTCGATACCGTGAACATATTGTCTACAGGTAATGGTGGCAACACTATGGCACTAGCAATGTCTATGGCCGAGGGTTCAAACGATATTGATTCCAAACATAAGAATTTTTGTTAAAATCCCCAAGTTGTGTCCTATTATCCCTTGGTGGTGGATTCTCCTCTCTTCCCATATCATCAT
Organism: Solanum virginianum; assembly: GCA_000787875.1. NCBI lineage: Eukaryota > Viridiplantae > Streptophyta > Magnoliopsida > Solanales > Solanaceae > Solanum > Solanum virginianum. Next base: position 16,794 of record DF361969.1, read on the forward strand.
CATTCACATTCATTTCTTCCTGAACTGTGATATCCTCATTCACATAAGCCATTGTTCTAATGATTCGATGGATCTCCAAATTGATTGGAGCTAAGGATTGCCCTGGCTCCTTGTATTGGGCATACAACCTAGTACACCCAGCAAATAAGACTAAATAACAAAAACAAAAATAAAAGTAAAATACAAGAGAATCGAGAAATTAATACTTGAATTAACCACTAGTGAAATCAAGTCAAGAACCTAGTTATATTCCCCGACAATGGGGCCATAATTTTTTATTTTCATGCTCCTACAGTAAAGTGGTCACAGTCAAGTATAAACCTAACCAGGGGATAGGGTCTAATCCGCAGTGAATACATGACTTGACTATGTTGATCCACTAACAATCATTTCAAGCATTGATTAATATATTCTCTAAAATAGGGGGGTTTGTGATTCAAAATTAATAACAAAAATAAACACTATGTTATTTATGTAAGAAGACAATCAAATTTAGGGACCAGTTGAGAATTGTGTTCCCCATTATTTGTTGACTTAATTACCCTAGACAACATGAATATTCAAGAGGGAATATTTAAAGTTGTGGGATTTGAAAATGTTCAAAGTCCTCAACTAAAACCCTAATATTAGCTATTTATACTATTTACAAAAAACCCTAAAAATTAAACAGAAAATACAGTTGGCAGCAATTATATCTCGCAGATACAACTCGTAGGGTGACCTACGAGTCGTAATTGGGCTTTTATAGTTAGCACTTGGCACTTTGGACTGGACTGCTACAACTTATTGTTATGAGTCATAGTGTGCTCTACAACTTGTAGTGTCTTCTCGTAGTCCTGAGTTGCAGTTCTTGGTCTAACCTTTTGGCACATTATTTCTTGTTATGAGAGCACATCCTATGAGTCGTAGTTAGACTTATGACTCATAGATTAGCCTCGTATGACTTATCTTTACTTTGCAATTTCTTAATTTTGCTCACTATTTCTTGCTATGAGGGCATCCTATGACTCTTAGCATGAGCTATGACTTGTAGGGTGGCTCTTATGTCCTGTGCTTCAGCAGAATTTGTAATTTTCTTCCAAAATCATGCCAACTTGTATTTTCTGCAATAACAATACAAAAACACATAAAAATCATAAAAAGTTGTATTAAGAACTTCAAAATCCCTTGTTTTAGGCATCAAATATGTTGTATTTTAACATCACATCAAGTCTATCAACAACTACCCATAAGAATCGAACTTTTGAAATGAGCAAGGTAACCCACTAAACAAAATCCATGTTGATCATTTCCCACTTCCAAATTGGAAGTTCTATATGCTGCATATAACCTCCCGACTTTTGGTGTTCTACTTTAACTTATTGACAATTTGGACATTGACCGACAATTCTGCAATGTCCTTCTTTATTTCCCCACACCAATATATTTCCTTCAAGTAATGATATATTTTAGTTGAGCCTGAATGGACGGAATATCTTAAATGATGTGCTTTTATCATAATTCTTCTTTTTAGCCCATCTACATCAGGTATGCACAATCTATTTTGACATTAAAGTACTCCCTCTTGCATGAGTTCAAATGCCTTCATCATACCTTGTACATTCTCCTTAAGCCATAATAGAATGGGATCTATGTACTGTTTCTCTTTCACTTCCAATATAAATAAGAATTCATCTGCATTTTGCACAATAACTCCTTCATTTGGATATTTGCGAACTCCTAGGGTAGCTAATTAATGTATATCTTGTCTGATTGCGGATTGCTCAAAAGTGTTTACCATTGTTTTACGGCTTAAAGTAGCCATCACATGCATTTGCCTTTCTACGGCGATATAAAATATCAATGTCGTCATCTTTTAATAACTCAACCCACCTTCGTTATCTTAAATTCAGGTCCTTTTGCTTAACGAGGTATTGTAGACTCTTGTGATCAGTATATATGTCAACATGAACTCCATACAAATAGTGGCGCCATATCTTCAAGGCAAATATAACTGTTGCTAGCTCTAAATCATGGTTCAGATAGTTTTTCTCTTGTGGAAGCAACTACCTTGAGGCATAAGCTATTACTTTACCATGCTACATCACGACACATCCAAGGCCTACTCTCGAAGCATCACAATACACTACATAACCTTCTGTTCCTTTAGGAAGTAATAATACAGGTGCAGTCATCAACTTATTTTCCAGCTCTTGGAAGCTTCTCTCACATGAATCACTCTATTGGAACTTGGCTGCCTTATGTGTTAGCTCGGTTAATAGCACAGAAATAGAAGAAAATCCTTCAACAAACCTCCTATAACCTGCCAACCCAAGGAAACTATGAACCCCGTAGGTGTTATAGGTCTTGGCCAGTTTTTTGTAGCTTCTATCATTTGGGTATTAACCTTTATTCCTTCATGAGATATAATGTGCCCCAGGAATGCCATCGATCTTAACCAAAACTTGCACTTAGAAAACTTTGCATATAACTTACGATCACGAAGAATTTGTAACACTTGTCGTAGGTGATTTGCATGATCTCCTTCTGATCTTGAATACACCAAAATGTTATCTATAAATATTATCATGAACACATAGAAAAATGCCTTAAACACCTTATTCATCAAATCCATAAAAATAATTGGGGCATTTGTTAGGCCAAATGAATAACTACGAACTCAAAATGACCATACTGTGTTCAAAAAGATGTCTTGGGTATATCTTGATTTCTGACTCTTACTTGGTGATAACTCGACCTTAAGTCAATCTTTGAGAAACACTTAGCATCTTGTAACTAATCAAATAAATCATCAATTATAGGGAGGGGATATTTGTTCTTTATCTTCACCTTATTTAATTGTTGATAGTCAATGCACATCCTTAATGAGCCATCTTTCTTGCGTATATATAAATCCCTTCTCTAGCATATCTTTTAATTGCTCCTTTAACTGCCATAATTCTGTCAAAGCCATTCTATATGAGGGAATGGATATATGTTATGTATCTGGGAGCACATTAATACCAAACTCAACTTCTCGTTCAGGAGACAAACATGGAAGGTCTTCAAGAAATACATCTGGAAATTCATTCACCACCGGAACAGATTGAAGGGTTGGGGGATCTGCATCTATATCTATTGCCCTCACTAAATGGCATATGTAACCATTAGACATCATCTTCTTTGCCTTAAAATAGGAAATAAACCTACCTCTTAGTGTCCTAATATTACCTTTCCATTCAAGGACTGCTACCTTTGGAAAATGGAACTGCGCCATCTTAGTTCGGCAATCCACCATGGCATAACAAGAAACCAACAAGTCCATATCTATTATAACATCAAAATCTACCATTTCTAGCTCAACAAGGTCAGCCAATGTGTTACGATCACAAATAGTTATTATGCAAATACAATAGAGCCTTCTAGCTGTAATGGACTCACCAATTGGCGTAGACACTTCAAATAGTCTAATCAATAATTCGGGTACTCTTTGGAACATCCCAACAATTGATAGAGTAATATATAATAGAATAGATCTTGGGTCAATTAATGCATATCAATATGTGAAAAGATAGACAATGTACATGTAACCACATTTGGGGAAGCCTCCAAATTTTGCTGATCACCTAGACCAAATATGCGATTTTGAGCTCCACTAGAACTAGCTGCCCCTCTAACACCCCTACCATGACTTGCAGACAATTATGGACCCCTACCTAATGAAGGCATTATTGATGATGATGTAGCAACTGATCCAATAGGTGTAGCCAAACCACCTGTATCCCGTTGAGGGTAATCTCTCATCATATGACTGGGTGTACCACACCAAAAACAAACATTCATCCTAAATCAGGATACACCTAGATGAGTCCTCTTGCATTGCTTACAAGTTATCGAGGAGGTCTTAGTTGGCTCCTACTTTGTTGCTCTTGGTGCTCCATTGTTCTTGAACCTTGGATTTCACCTTGTTGCCCAAACTGATTTCCTCTAGACCCTTAATATCAAGGTGGAGCACTAGCTGTAGAGTAGGAAAATGATGGCCTGGGTAGTCTATTAGAAAATCAAGGCCTAAACTCACCTTAGGATGGTATAAACTACCCCATCGATCTAGCCCTCTTGGACTATCCTCTTTCTGACTCCTGTATCCTTCTTCTTTACCTTTGATCCTCCAACTTTTGTGCAAAAGCTTATATCCTCGCTATATCTATGTTTTTATTCAAGGATGCAATGGTGAAATCTCTACCCAGGTAAGGATCTAATCTATCAATGTATGTATGAACTCGATCCTCCATAATAGTAGCCACATTAGGAGCATAACTGGCCAAAGAATTAAATTGAAGACTAAACTCTCTCATGCTCATACCTCCTTGGTGAAGATTTAAAAATTAATCTACATAGGCATCTCTAATCTCCAATGGAAGATAGTGGTGAAGAAATGCCTTTTTGAACTCTTTTCAAACGACTAGAGGTACATCTATACCCTTGGATTGATTCTAAGTTTCATACCACAATACAGCCTCCCCTTTTAATCTATATATTACTAGCTCAATACCTTCTATACTGCTTATATGCATAACATCCAAGGTGCATTGGATTTGGTTAACAAAGTCTTGTGGATCTTCTTTAGGATTTGACCTAGTGAATAAAGGAGGGTCTAAATTAAGAAAAGTCATGTATTCGTGTGCTAGCTGCCCTATCTGCACCACCAGTACCTGCAATTGGACCTTATTGCCTTTAACCTAGATCAGCAACTATACGAGTCAATAATTGGACCAAATTCCTTAAATCTTGCTCAGTAGCATTAATAGGAGGCTCTGGAGATGTTGCTGCCCTTCTTAGCTCTTCTAGAGGTGGAGGAGTCGGGGAACTCTATGATAACGACTCATATGGAATCTCACTTTGATTAGGTCTAGCTCATGATTGTGTGACACCTTGTAACTTTATGCTCTTGTATATACGTGTCTCAAGCCTCATTTGGTAAGGTTAAGGGTGTGTTGGGTTCATAGGAGTCTCCTAGTACCTAAACGAGTTCAAGACTTCCCTAAAAGTTGAGTTTTGGGTGATGGTTCATGCAAGGGTCAACTTTAAACTAGCATGAACTTTAGCACATTTAGAACTAGGTGGCTCACACATGTCAAATTAAATCCCTTTGAGTTAGCTTCACAATGCACTTGGTTTGACCTCATTCCGAGGTCGAATGAAGGAGTTATGATTGTTTTTGTGAGGCCCTCCCGTGCAGTGCTATCACATGGGCAGCTTGGCAGCCAGTGTGCCCTTGGACAGTCTATCTGGATCAATTGGAATCAGAAAGGGCTATTTTTGTCCTAAGAAAGGTGACACGGCCAGTGGTACAGGCCATTCGGCTTGCGACTGATTGTGTGGAGGGATCACAAGGTGTGTCAAGGAGGCTTGTTGGGCATGGGAAAACACTGTGGCTAAGGGCGGTACCATAGGCACCCTTGACGGGCCATTTAAAGGTGGATGGCTCATGCGTCCTAGGAGTGAGATGGTCTGGCCTCATTTATGCATCCAAGTGTGGTGCAACGGACAATCAAACGAACCGTGAAGCATCACATGGCCCGTGAGGTGATCTGTCAAAATGACGAGATGTCAATTATTCTAAGTTTCCCAACTTCCTTTTTTTTCACTAAGGCACTTCAGACGGGCACTCCACATGACCTCTAGAGTACCACATGGCCAGTCAAGTCTCCAGTGAGATGACACATTGCCAATTTTTCCATCCATTCACTTATGGCGACTTCATAAATTTTAATTACTCTAATGCCCTTTTTAGACTTCCAATGCTATCTTAACCTTTCTAAAAGACCTAAACAATATCCCAAGGGATCAAACTCATTACTTTTATCTTAAATACACTCTGAATTCTTGCAAAAGCCTCTATCAAGCCCTAATTCAATTTCAAGGAAACCCAAGAGCAAGATTGGATTCAAAGATCTTTTCCAAGCCTCTATTCTTCCCAATCTGAAATTGTGATTGTTTGCTACGTTTTGAGCTATAAATCCTTGATCTATTGTAGATTTGAGGAGGGGTTTTGATGTATGTTTCTTAAGGGTGGTGCAAGGTGTTGATTTATAGTTTTATAATAGATTTTCTTGCATGATTTCATCTCTATATTTCATGATTTTATACTAGCATTACACACCCTCTAAGTGTTTGATAAAATATCCGGATGTGGTTTCTTGAGGAGTTGAAGGTCCAAAGCATGAGATATGATATAATTAACTATATGATGATGAAATGAGCTTATGTACATAATATACTTTATATAAAAGTGTTTTATTAGATCATGCCAAATCTGGGGTGTCTAAGAACCCGAATAATCGAGATAGGGGTTTGTACTCATCAATCGAGGGAAGGGTTCATACTTCTCCACCTAGGTGATAGGACGACATTATCACTAACCGGGATGGGAGTTTGTACTCATCAATCGAGGGAAGGGTTTGTACTTTTCTATGTAGGTGATGGGGCAGCATTATCACTAAACGAGTGAAGGGTTAGTACTTCACCACCTAAGTAATGGGGCGGCATCATCACTAACCTACCAAAGGGTTTGTAATTTGAAAATCTATCTTGGTCTATTTTACACATGTGATATCCTATATGAGCATGAGTTACTTCATCATGCTTTACTTAAGCATTGATCATTCATGTCATATTGTATTATGCGTATTGCTTAATATTATTCATTTTTAATATGATGCCTATCTATTGTTGCATTGCATCCTACATACTTAGTACATTCAAATGTACTAATGCACACTTTATGCCTACATAATGTCACCATGTAGTAACTGGTGCCTAAGTTGATCATCCTCCTCCAGTGGCTAGTTCGATGCTATTCAAGTTAGTTGGCGAGTCCTCTATTTTAGGGACCTAGTCTATGTTTCTTCTATTATGTATTGAGATATTCATCTTTATTGTTTATTTTGACTGTGAGGGTGAGCCTAGTTACTCTGTCTTGGCCCCCACTATTATCTATATATTAGAGGTATTTGTTGGACATGTTATGTATCTATGATATAAGTTTAACTCTTGTCTTTGACCATGATATTGTGCAAGATTTTCCCTTAGCCCAGGTTTCCCCATTCTTATCTTTGATGCTTGATTTATTGCTTCCACGACTAAGGATGTGTAAGAATGCTTCATGTGGTTTGCTTGGGGTCCCTTCAGGTTCCCCTTGTGCCGTTTCACATCTAGGCCCTAGGCTTCGGTCATGACAGATTGGTTGGTCCCTTCTCTAAGATCTATCTGTTTACCTATACTTCTTCTTCTTATGACTGGAATCTTTTGCTATATATAAAAGAAACAATCTAAGGGTTAGATATGGTCCACCTATGATAATAGCTCAATGGCACGACCTATGAAATGAAATAAAAGAGGCAATTCCTAAATGTCCTGCAGCCTCATGCTTATAGATGTAGTGCACAACACATCCATAAGCAAGACTCTACATAGATACGGCTTTGTAGACTCCCTAGGATGACCCGCTCTGCTACTATTTTTGTCATTCCTCCAAACCTATAAAGATAGACAGGCACTCAATGCCCTCAAAGCCCGAGAGAACCAACATACGTTCTGTGCATACTATGCATATGATTATGATAACTACACATCTTCATTCAAATTGTAGAGATAAGAGATCAAAGTAGGTAACACCAAAACTTACATACCAGACTTGGCTGTTGAGGCCTCAACTATCTAGAGACAAGATACAACTGAACTATATACAATAAGTCTACAAAGCCTCTATAAGATAACATAGGTTGGGATAGGCCCCTTACTTTTAACTATTATACAATACCAAAATATTTATACTAACGACTCAGTAAAGCCCCGGATCAACTTGGAGCTCACTAAAACTAGGTGTGTGTTTGGTGTACCTAGACTGGAGGTCTACTCGCTAAAGTGTCTATACCTGTAGCATGAATTGCAGCATCCCACAAAAGGGACGTCAATACAAAATAATATACTGAATATGTAAGGCAATAGCATATGTAACATGAGAACTCAAGAGAAATCAAGTAGCAAGATATAAATGCACAACTCATAGTAAAAGACCACCTTTGTTATACTTGTAGAACCATGTAAATTACATTCTTTTCTTTAATTTTCAGGGCATTAGAATTCCTTTAGATGTGTAATATGAATGGCTAGCTGATCAGTGTTAAAAGAAGATGACCCCTGCTATGCATTTTAACCCCTGGTATGTTATCCTCATAGTTATACAAGTTGGGATTGACCCATGCTAGGCTTTCACCCCTGGGCTGCCACCCTCGTAAACCAAGTGAGATCGACCCATGCTAGGCTTTTGCCCCTTGGCTGCCACCCATACTATGGACAGTGCTCAAATTATTTCTTAATACTTTGAGATTATTACTTTGGTGGTCGTGATAATTTTGAAGATTTGGGCCCATGTACCCACAGTGTAAGATATGACAACAGTCACTTAAGGCAGTACAATAATACAAATATAGAAATGTAGCATTAATGTGCCATATAGGTGTAACACCCTATATTTTACATGTACATGTCCTATGCACATGAAATATGATATGACTTTTTAAATTAGAACAAATTTTTAAAAGTCCTTGAATCTTATATTAGAGGGTGATATGTGCGTCTAACGCCTAAGAGGATCGAGTGTATACAAGTTTTAAGTCAAATTGAGAAGATCAAGTCCTTATATGAAGTGAGATAAGTGAGGTACTTATAGGACATAGGGAGCTAGCAGGTGAGTCACCTACTTGCTTAGCTTAAACTTGTAAACTAAGTGAAAAGAAATTAGGAAAATGGGCAGCCAAGGCCCATCAACTTAGAAAACCCAATTAGGCCCAAGTGAAATGGCCAAGTTGATGCATTACCACCTTGATAATATAAAGCTTAAACCATACATAAAGTCGGCCAAAGGCTCCTTTAAAAAGGCTTACAAGTAGCACCTTTAAGTCATTCTTAACTTGGAAAAAAATCAGCTTTGACAAGCTTTCTCTCTACACTTTGTTAACCTTGCAAAGTAGCCACAAGGAGACTTTTAGGGTACTTGGAGAAGCCCTACACCTTGACGGTAATAGTAAGTAAGTTTACTTATATGTTTAGTATGGTTTTCTTATGAAAAACAAGAGACTATGCTGGTTATGTTTATGCTGAAATGTTTGGATAGCATGTGTCCTAAGGATTGTTGTGCACTTCTCTTGTTGATTAAAAGGCTTTTCACTTTTTGGTTGGCTGGATTATGAAGTAAGACTTATGCTTTTAATAAGGTTTAGTTTGTTAATGATGTAACCAGGATGCTCCACCACTTTTACAATCCGCAAAAATGAGTTGTTGTACGATGTCGTAATTGTGCTCCTAATAGGAACTTGTGGGCTGATAATCGGAGATTGTTGTTTCACATTCTCTATATACTTTGGAACTATTTTTACACTATTTCAGAACTATTTTTATGTGTATATATGGTGGGGACTATTTGGTTAAAGTTGAAACAAGTTTGGAATTGTCGACGTCGAGATGTAGCGAAGGGATGTAACGTTATGCTGCCTATTTGTATGTTGTATAGAATTGTTATGTGTTGTGCTTTGTAGGTGTTGTAAGACTATTATGGCACTAAAAAGGGCTAAATAGGATATGTATATGAGGATGTGTATTGGAAAATACGATTAGAGGCAGAAAGGTTAAAAGAATACACTCAGGTTTATAATTATACGGTTGTTGCCTGTGTGTTATTTTTTTATGAGATTGGGCTGCTAAGATGTATCTACTGGCTGCTAATGCTAGTTTTATCACCTACTATATTATAGATAAATATTTGGAGGAAGGGAAGGTTATCTTGAGGTAATAGCGAGGTTGTACAGCGAGGTATGTAAGGCTACTCGATTTCGTATTACTTGGCATGAAATTTATATTCTTCCTTGGCACATAAAGGCACTTATCAACTCCGATGCAACTATTAACCGTGTCTCCACTCTTTCACATGTTCATATGCTCCCACATATAATCACCTTCAAATCTACATACATACGTAGATACCAAGTTACATGGGTTCTTATTGCTAAATAAAGTTCACGAGTTGTTTCTTGGTAACCCAAGGGGTAGAAGAATCACCTAGCCAGGGTCGATCCTATCACGGGGGTAGCCCCAAGGAGTGAAAGGAAAAGCCTAGCCAGGGTCGATCCCGATATAGATTTACTACTGATTAGCTGGTCATTCGTATTACATATTGTGCAGAAATTACCTAGCCAGGGCCAATCTCAATATAGATTTACCACTGATCAACTGGTCATTTGTATTGCATGTTGTGAACAGATTATACAGTAAAGGTAAAGTAATAAAAAGAACATAAAGTACATGATCCCACAGTATAACTAAAGGTGGTCTCTTATCCTACACCAGTGCATAGTTTCATTTGAGTTGTTACTTCATATATAGTATTTCCTGCCTTACATATTCAATACATTCTCTCGTATTGACGTCCCTTACGGGGGACCTGCATCTCATGCTGCAGGTACAGGTGTTAGTAGCTCTCCCCAGTAGGAGTACAAGATATCCAGTTGTTCTTACCAAGCTCCATGTTGCTTCGGAGCTTTGTACGTCTAGATCTTATATTTTTGTATTGTATAGTAAGTTGAGGCAGGGCCTATCCCGATGCTTATCAGATACTTTTCCTTATCTAGAGGCTTTATGGACTATGTAAATTAAAGTGTGGTCATATCTCATACTTTAGAAAACATGGCATCAACGGCCTAGCCATATGCATTTCCTTTTGGCTTGTTATTACTGTTTACTTTTTAAAGGCATATTGAATGTAGAAATCCCTTATAATATGTATAGAAAGAACATAGATACAGGTTGGTTCTCCCGAGCCCTATCGGCAACAGGTGCCAGTCAGCTTTAATGGGACTTTAGGTGTGACAATAGGACTATAATTAAACAGTTGGCTTCAGGAATGAAAGTAGACTCGTCATGCTAGTGCTTGGAAGAAAAAGTTACAGGTTTACTAATAAATAACACTGCCAATATTAGAACAGTGCTTGAGGAGCTCACTGGTTAATAGTGACACCAGTGTTAGATTTTATGCCAAAGAATATAAAATTGGATAGCCTTACATACTTTGTTGTACGACCTTGTTATTACCTCGAAGTAGCCTCATTTCTTCCCAAATATTTATCTACAATAAAGTGGGTAGTAAAACGAGTATTATAGCTCATAAACATGTGTTGGGAGTCTAACCTTACCCAAAATAATATTCAGGCAGCAAATTCGTAATTACCAACCTAAGGGTGTTCTTTAAACCTTTCATCCTCTAATTGCATTTGGTAATACATATTCTTGTATACATAGTGTACCTTAGCTTGTTTTTGGTTCCATCATATGATTACAACAGTTCACAAGGTACACCACATAACATCTCCACACAACACATAATTAAGCAGTGTAACATTACACTTTTTTTCTGTATTTCAGCACCAACAATCCACACCCTTTCCCAATATTAACCAAACTATTTTCAATATATTTACACACCCAAACAGCCCCAAAACAGTCCAATGTACATGGAGGATGTAAGACTATAGTTCCCGATCATCCTCTCATGAGTTCTTATCAAACTTATGCTTAAAATATCATACTTAACCTTATGTTGAAGGAAAATAAAGATGTAGCAGTAACATACTTCAATTCGTATAACTTGTCCTTTTTAACTCAATTTCTTAAAGAACTTCAATTTCTCTTCACACTAAAACCAAACAAGAAGCCAAAAGTCTCTTAACAATCAAGAAAAATGAGCAACAACTTGGGAGAACTTTCTGCCCTATACTTTTATTTATGCATAAGTAACATGTTTTCCTTGTCTATAGGTATTTGTACTCACCTTAGCCTACAATAAGAAAGGCCTTCTTAAGAACCCTAAAGGAACTTTAAGGCTGCTATTCCTTAGCCCTTGAGAGAGAAGAGAGAGCTAGAGTTTAATCCTTCTTTTTGGTGCGTTAAAATGAATGAAATATCCAGCTAAATTTATCTTTTTATGAGCTTTTTTTTTTCCTTAAAATAATCCCTTAACCTCCTCATTTTGCTTCAATCTCAACCACTAAATGGCTAAGGAGGTGATGTAGCTTCTTATTTATGTCAAGCTGCTCAAAAAGGTCAAAGTAGGTGATATACCTACTTGTTGTATCCTTTGTTGGGCTAATTACTTGGGCCTTGGCAGATTTGGAAGGTGGGCTTCCTCTTTTTCATTTTACTTTTTCTTACTTAGTTTGGGCCTCAAGTGAGTTCATTAACATAGGCTTAAATCTAACCCATTAGCCTTGGACACCTTAACTAGATCCATATAGCTTAAGTAGGTGGTGCACCTAGTAGTTTAATTAAGTCAAGCAAGCAGCCCACTTGCCTTATTCTATTTTGTTTTAAACATCACTCCCTCTTGGTGTAACTCAATACTTTACCTTAATCATTAAATTCAACACCTTACTATCTTGAGGTTAAATACATTCATTGAGTTTTACTTGGAACACGTCAAGGCGACATAACACTTCTATCAAATTCAGATCACCACTACTCTAATATGGAACTTGGTTCGTCACCTATACAATAAAAACATATAAAGAGTCATCTAGATAGAACTAGCCTATACATAACCCAGAGTGTCACAACCAGTCACCATTAACTTAGGCTTTTAGCCTATATTGAAGTACACGATATCTCTCCTCCGAACCAGGGTCACTTTTGGTAAGCACCCTCAACTTCGGCTTTTTGCCTCAGTAAAGGTTCAACATGCTCAAGGAAAGACCAGGGCCAATTTAAGAGATTTCACTAGACAAGCCTAGGTCAATTAGGTGTTTAGAAAGAATTGGTACATGTAAAGCTCAAATATTTAGAACAAGGGATAAATCATCATTTGGTTGGTTATTTTTAGGCTAAAGTGGACTAATTAAAGAACAAAAGCCTAAGATTCTTTCCTAATCGATTTAATCGATAATCTAACTTAGAGTAACAGGGCAAGTTCTGAATTAGCACAAAATACATGAATCTAGAAAATATGCTCATGCTCAAATTGCATTGCACACATTATCAACAAAAGACTCACACATCATGCTTTCTATCTCAATCTACCCTCACTTATCAAAATAGATATTGCAAAACACCTAAACATGCATTGTGTCTATCTAGCTACTAATAAATGTTTTTGGTGGATATCATTTTTCAAACAAAATACAAAAACATGGTATATGCCTCAAGTATTAGTACTATATACTACACATATTATCTAAACATCCTAAATATATCGGTTCAATAAAAATTAAACATCTATGAGGAAAAAGAACACAAGAAAGAAAATCTCTTGGTCAAAAATTGGGGTAGTTATGGACCATAAGCTACTCAGACTTCACTGAGGCCCATAAATACCCAAACCCCATCGAAACAGATGTGCATTATCCTTAATGCACAAAAACAAGCAAAGTAAACACATAAAGGGGTCAAAAATCATACTTGGACGCCTAAGCGTCGATCTCTAATAGAGTTTATCCATCCCCCTCCTATGGGATGGTCTTCTCGGCAATAGCACTCTGTTCGAAGGGGCCAATACCCCTTAACCTATTATGTTCACGAGATAGCCGCTTCTCTTCATCGTTTCTCGATCTTCTTGCAACAAGTTCGAACTCCTCATCCTTTGAGAGCTTTGCACGTATATTTTTCTCCTCTATCTCCTCATCTATGCAAGGTATATTCTTGAGGGAAGTCTCTATAGGCTCCTCAAATTCAAATAAATCCAATATCGTCACCGAAAAAGTCATTTCTGGTAGTGTGACTGGTGCTGGTAGTAATGTTGTCAAATCAGCCAGGAGCTACTGGATCTCCGACTTCAAGGCTGATAAATCTAAAGGTTGGGACTTGGCCAATCTCTTTTGAACCCTCTTCTCATAGGCATCGATGTGGGCATCTATTCGAGAAAGATAATACTGAATAGTAGAAATAGTGAATGCTCGGCTCCGATCCTCCAAGTCCAAAATAGCCTTCCGGACCTGTGGCCTAATCTGTTGAAAGAACTGAGTCAACTGGGACTTAGCATATATTAATCATAGCGCCATGGCCTATATAGAAGTAGCGGACATATAGACCATGACCGTTGTAAGAGTCTGTGATGTAGTGGCCTGTATGAATTCAATACATGCTTGAAAGCCCTTAATCATTATGGAGTCACTTGACTAGTAAATTATATAATAGATCATCAATAACTTGAGAATCTTTGTCATGTCATTTTATCAAACATATGGTGGGATCATGATACTTCTTCAAAATTATGCAATGCAAGAGTAAAACAAGATAAGTAAACTCCATGAAAATCAACCCACCAATATGGTAACAACAGCCTCATGTGGGGTACCTTGAAATCCATCACAAAGGCTCATAATAGTTCATAGTTTCATAGCTCAAAACATGCATAGTCTCAATAAAAAAAAATCAATTCATGGAACAAGCTTGAAATAGACATTCATACATAATCAATTAATACTTGGAAAAACCCTAACATAATTTATGTTCATATTTCATAACAAGAGATACTCATATGTACTACAACTTGAAAATATATAATTTTCATAAAAAAGAAGGTTGGGATCCATGGGTGAAAGGACTCATGGATGAAGACCCACATACCTTAAACTTTGAGTTCCTTGAGGTGAACTTGAAGAAGACCTAGAGCTTCAAATGATTCCTTGAATTCCAAAATTGAGCTTGAAATCTTTAGATTTGAATGAGAGAATTGATAGCATCTTAGAGAGGGTTTTGTGAGTTGTAGAGTTGAAAAATATCTAAGTATGGGAGATTTCATATTTAAGTAGGCATGGGGCTATGACCCTAATGCCCTTGGACGAAATAAGAATACCAAGGAAAATGCTACACTGGTCTGTGCCCCTAGTGCAATGCTGACCAATTGCGCCTAACGAAAATACACTGCTCCACGCCCATGGCACGTCCTAGCCAAGGCGTGGATAGCAACTGGAATTTGAAAATTACCAAAAATTATTTTTCACTACGGGTCTCTAAAATCTGGGTTATTCCCATTGTCCACTCAATTTTGCCCCCTGATCAAGAATATTAAGTCAAAATTTTGAAATCACTCACAAATTTTGAGATATAAGAAAATTATGATTATAGGATATTCCGAAGCACATGAGGGGTGTTTCAATATCTTTCCCTAGGGAGCATTCATCCCCGAATGTCAAAGAAACATGAGTAAGAGAAGTAATTATGAAGCTTTCAGTCTGGCATGAATGCAACAAATGCACTTTAGATATCATTTTAAAAAAGTCTCAACATGAATGTCAAAAATAACCATAAACATGTTACCATGAACACGAATGTATAGAAAATAACATGAGGGATGAAACATAGTGTCACGACCCAAGCCTAGGGCCAAGACATAATACAGCACATGGGAAACCTGAAGGGACCCCAAGCAAGCCTCTTAACATATCATTACATATAAAGCAATAAAATAACAATAAGAAATAGTAAATAGAGATAACCGGGGCTAAGGGACATCTTCCATAGCATAAAACATCATAGAGTCAAGACAGTCAAGGCTCATAGCATCAATACATATCTTGTCCAACAACACCTCTAAACATAAAACTTAGCTGGGGCCAAGACAAGCTATCGGCTCACGCTCATAGTCAAGCATACAAAAAAAGGAAAGAGAGTCTTTATACATAGCATAAGATCAATGTCATTGTCTCCAAAATTGAGGACTCACCACTTGCTTTGTAGAGAAATCGTACTAGCCACGGGGAGGAGAAGGATGTTCAAGTAGGGCTCTGGTTCCTACATGGTTATATCATGTAGGTATAGACTATGTGTTAGTACGTTTGAATGTACTAAGTATGTAGGATGCAATGCAACAATAGATAAGCAACATAGTCAAAATGCATAATTAAGCAATAGATGATCATATAACAATATGGTATGCATGAATGATGCTTGAAGTAAACATGCTTATACATAGAACATATTACATATGTAGAAATAGACCATCATCATAGATCAGGCAACTTGATACTTGGAATCTAAGGTAGATCACCTCTTAGAAGTGATTGAGGTACCAACCCCTCAATTGGTTCATGGCATATTGCCTTCATCCAAGACGATTGAGGCACCAACCCCTCAATTGGTTGATGGCATACTGCTTCCATCCGAGATGATTAAGGTACCAACCTCTTAATTGGTTGATGCCATACCGCCCCTATCCTAGACGATTGAGGTATCAACCCCTCAATTGGTTGATGGCATACCACCATATCAAGGTGATTGAGGCATTACCCCTCAATTGGCTATGGTCAACTCACAATACAATAGATACATCACATGACATCAACATATACATACTTCTTATGACACCGACACATACATACTTCTCATGACACCAACACATACATACTACTTATGACACCAACACATACATACTACTCATGACACTAACACATACATACTACTCATGACACCAACACATACATACTACTTATGACACCAACACATACATACTACTCATGACACTAACACATACATACTACTCATGACACCAACACATACATACTACTCATGACACTAACACATTCTTATCACTCTTTTCATCATTATGAAGTCTCTTAACTCATACTCCAATCATTGGGCCTTCAACAACTCAAGATACATTAACCGGACATTTTATCAAACACTTGGTGGGTATGTAATGCTAGTGTAAAACCATGCAATTAAAGAGTGAAATCATGCAAGAAATCTTGAAGTAAATCATCCCACCAATACTCGGTAACACCATCATACAATATACATCATAACCCTTCATCAAATCTCAAGATAAATCTAAGATTCATAGCTCAAAACATGCTAAAACAGTCATACTTTTACAAAACCCCAACATAGTTCGTAGTTCAATTCATGATAGAAGACCCATAAGTAAAATCAACTTAGAAATATGAAATTTAGGTAACAAAGAAGCTTGGGCCCTATGGGTGAAAGGACCCAAAGGTTGAAACCCACATACCTTGACTTTGGAGAATTCTTGATGAAGATTGGAAATAGAGACTTGAAGCTCGAGTGAAATCCTTAAGATTCGGGTGAGTTTTGAGACTTGAAATTTGGGGCGAAATATTTGTCTAAGTATTTAAAAGAGTATTGGGGAATGTCTTGCATGATATGAAGGTGAAATATGGCTAAGTATAGATATTTTCACGCATGGGAGGACTTAGATCCAAGATCCAAAATTCTTGGACCGAGATAAAATCACTAGCAATAAAATACACAGGTCCACATTTAGTCCGAGATGCGAACCTATCATGGAGGCAAAATTTACATAGGTCCGCAATGGAGGCGCGTTGCGGTACCACCGCGGACATACTTTGAGTAAGCAAAATTATGGATTTTGAAATTGTGATTCATTTGCTCTAAAATTGGGGTCAGACCCACTTCCCACTCAATTTTGCCCCCTAATCATGAATATGAAGTTGGATTTTTGATATCATGCACGGATTTTGAGACATATGGAAATCATGAATCCAGGCACTTCTAAGGCACATTTTCGGGCACTATTTGGGGTTGTTTCACTTAGGACTTAAAATCATAGATGGGACTGAAGTTATTATCTTCGGCTTGAGTAGAGTGGAAGAGGTATGAATATCGCTTTTTCGTGTCCACCTCGGCTTCCCACATGGCACTTTCAACTTGTTGATTCGTCCAAAGGACCTTGACTGATGCTACATTTTTTTTCTCAACCTTTTCACTTGGCTTGTTGATTCCTCCAAAGGACCTTGATGTATGTTACATCCTTGTTCCTCAACCTTTTCACTTGTCTATCCAGTATCTCCATCAGGACCACCTCATAGATCAAATTATCCTCCACAAAAGCCACAACCTCTAAGGGCACTATAACACTTGGGTTACCTACACACTTCCTCAACATCGACATATGAAAGACCGGATGAACCATGTTCATATCCAAAGGCAACTCCAATTCATAGGCAACCTTACCAACTCTCCTCAAAACTCTATAAAGACCCACAAACGTTGGGCTCAATTTCCTTTTCTTTCCAAATCGGACCACACCCATCATGGTAAAACCTTCAAGTAAACCCAATCACCAACATTAAACTCAAGATCTCTTCTCCTTACATCGGAGTAGGACTTTTGTCTACTTTGGGTCGTCTTCAACCTCTCCCTTATCAACCTTACTATCTCTAAACCTTCAATAACTCCAGGCCTAACAAGGCCATCTCCCCCAAATCAAACCACCCAACCGGGGATCTATAACACCTATCATGTAGAGCCTTAAAGGGAGTCATGCCAATGCTAGAGTGGTAGCTATTATCGTAAGCAAACTCACTAAGTGGAAGATGTTCATCCTAACTACCCTTAAACTCCAAAACGCAAGCTCTAGGCATATCCTCAAGATTTTGGATAGTCCTTTTAGCTTGACCATCTATTTGAGG
This sequence comes from Solanum virginianum, assembly GCA_000787875.1. Classification (NCBI taxonomy): domain Eukaryota; kingdom Viridiplantae; phylum Streptophyta; class Magnoliopsida; order Solanales; family Solanaceae; genus Solanum; species Solanum virginianum. The sequence continues at coordinate 35,267 of DF361969.1, forward strand.
ATGAAAAGTCATGCTAAGCTTGACCTTGGTACCAAGAGCTCTTTGGAAGGACCTCCAAAAGTGAGAAGTGAATTGAGCAACATGACTCGAAATAATAGACAAGGGTACCCCATATACAATCTAACTAACACATGAATTTACAACTTGGCATAATCTTCGGCACCATAAGTAGGTTTGATCGATAAAAAGTGAGCCGACTTTGTCATTCTATCCACAACAACCCAAATCGAGTCAAAGTGTCTCCTAGTCTTACGCAACCAACCACAAAATCCGTGTTGATCTCTTCCCACTTCCAAGTAAGAATTTCTATATCTTGGGCTAGGGCACTTGGCATTTGATGTTCAGTTTTCACTTGTTGCAAATTATGTGAACCGGATACGAACTTGGCAATATTCCTCTTCATACCACCCCTTCAATACACTTTTCTCAAGTCTCTATACACCTTTGCAGAATCGGGGTGAATAGAATAAGATGAATAATGGGCCTCCTTCAAAATCAACTCTCTCAAGTCATCAACATTAGGTACACACAACCTAACTTGGTACCTAAGGACCCTATCTCTCCCTTGGGAGAAAACTTCCACTTTATCATCCTTCACCAAGGCCTTCAACTCTAGCAAGGCGGGTTCAAGATCTTGTTTTGATTTGACTTCCTCAATCAGAAAAGATTTAGAACCATCATCTACCACTACACCACCATTTTTACCTTCATCCAACCTAACCCCCTACCTAGCCAACTGGTGAACCTCTCTAGCCACCTCCATATTACTAACATCAATATGAGCTAAACTACCCATGGACACTCTACTTAGAGCATCGACCATAACATTAGCTTTGTCGGGATAATAATGTACACTCATGTTATAATCTTTAAGGAGCTCTAATCACCTTCTTTATCTCTGTTAACATCTTTTTATGTGAACATATATTAGAGTCACTTATGGTCGATAAACACATCAACATGAACCTTATACAAATAGTGATGCCAAATCTTCAAAGCAAACACCACGGCCGCCAATTCAAGATCATGGGTGGGATAATTTCTCTCATGCACCTTTAGTTGCCTAGAGGCATATGCTATAACCTTGCCATTTTGCATTAAAACACACCCTAAAACAATTCTTAAGGCATTATAATTAACCACAAACCCTTCTAACCCTTCGAGTAGAGCCAAGATAGGAGCGGAGACAAGCTTATCTTTCAAGGTTTGGAAACTCTTTTCACATTCATCGGTCCAAACAAAATTTTGCCTTCTTTTGGGTCAACTTTATCATAGGGGAAGCAATAGAATAGAACCCATTCACAAACCTCCGGTAGTAACCCGCCAAACCCAAGAAACTCCTAATGTGTGGTGGAGTTAAGGGTCTAGGCCAATTCCTTATCACCTCCGTCTTCTTAAGATTCACCTTAATGCTATCTCCTGACACCACATGTCCTAGAAAGACAACCTTTTTCAGCCAAAATTCACACTATTCATATTTGGCAAACGACCTCTCATCCCTCAAGATTTGCAACACTACCCTCAAGTTATTCACATGCTCTTCGTCACTCTGTGAATAAATCAATATATCATCAGTAAAGACCACCACAAATATATCAAGGTAGGGTTTGAAGATCCTATTCATGATATCCATATATATAGTTGGTGCATTAGTCAACCCAAAAGACATTACCACAAATTCAAAGTACCCATACCTAGTCCTAAAAGCCATCTAGGGAATATCACACTACCTCACCTTCACTTGGTAGTATCCAGACCAAAGATCAATCTTAGAAAATTGACTAGCCCCTTGTAGTTGATCAAAAAGGTCATCAATCCTTAGTAAAGGGTGTTTGTTCTTTACGGTAACCCTATTAAGTTGTCGGTAATCAATCCTAAGGGAACTATCCTTTTTCTTTACAAAAAACACCGGTGCACCCCAAGGTGACTTGCAAGGCCTTATGAAAACCTTCTCCAATAAATCCCTCAATTGATCATTCAACTCCTTCAATTCTGCTGGGGCCATACGGTAAGGGGGAATGGAAATGGGTTATGTATCGGGAAGGAGGTCTATACGAAAGTCTATTTCCCTTTTGGAAGGAACATGGGGAAGCTCATTGGGAAAGATAACAAGAAACTTATTGACCACCAGAACTGACTTAATAGGAAGGACTTTAGACTCAACATCCTTAACCCTCACAAGATGATAAATGAAAACCCTTAGAGATCAACCTTTGGGCTTTAAGACAAGAAATGAATCTACCCTTGACAACCTTTGCTAGGATCATTAGGGAATTGGAATTTAACTTTACGAGTTCTATAATCAATGAAAGCATAATATGCATGTAACTAATCCATCCCAAGAATGATATCAAAATCCACCATATCTAATTCAACAAAATCATAAGGCAAGACTTTATGCAACATGAACACGGGACAATTCTATAGACTCTTTTAGCAACAATGGACTCACCAACGAGGGTAGATACTTCATAAGGTTCACACAACAATTTGGACTCACATGAAACCTTTTGGCAACAAAAGAAGTAATGAAAGAAAGAGTGGCACCTAGATCTATCAATGCATACATATTATAATCAAAACCCTTTGACATATCAGTAACAACATCGGGCACCTCCTCCACTCATTGCCTTTCTTGGAGAGCATAGTACCTATTTTGCCTTGGAGCACCTCCTTGTTGGCCTCCTTTTGCCTATTGACTAGCATTAATACCTTGGCCTTAAGGATAACTATCTCTGCCTATGTGTTGAGCATGAGGACAATCAATAACTTTGTGACCCATTTCACTATAACCAAAGCAAGCATTAGAGTTCTTCAAACATGGGCCATAATGGTTTTTCCTACACTTTTGACACCTAGGATTAGCCATCCCACTATTGCCGCCTTGGAATCTTAGGTTATCATTAGTAAATCTCTTATTAGGAGTACTGGAAGATCCTTAACCTTGGAACTTGTGGCCTTTAGGAAACTGGCCTCCCTTAGAACCTTGGAAACCACCTTCAAATCAAGCTCTCTTGGACTCCCCACTTTTTCTCTTTCTAAGTTTTCCCCCCTCTAGTTGTTTAGCATATGTCATGAGCCACGACAAATCCATATCACTCACTAGCATGGTAGTACGACACTCTTTATTAACTAAGTCGGACACTCTCGACACAAATTTATTGATTCTTAGCTCTAGGGTTGGCCACTAAATGTGGAGCATACTTGGAAAGCTTAGTGAACTTCAGAGCATACTCCCTCACACTTATGGAACCTTGCTTGAGGTTCATAAACTCCATCATCTTAGCCTCTCTTAACTCAATAGGAAAGAACCGATTGAGGAATGCGGCTCTAAACTTCTCCCACGGAATAGCATCATCATCTCTCCTCTTTAATTTCCATTGAGTAAACCCAATTTAGGCCACACCTTTGAGTTGGTAGGTCGTTAACTCCACTTTCTCCTTTGAATTGACCCCCATGATAGATAGCACCTTATACACCTCATCGATGAACTCTTGGGGATCCTCATCTGCCTTGGACCTATGAAACTCTAATAGATTCATTATTGTGAAATCCTTCACCCTTGAGGCCAGAGTAGGAGCATGAGGGGCTTGGGCCCCTTGGTTCATTTGGTTGTTCATAGCATGGGCCAACATTGTGATGGCCTCTCGAATCTCTCCTTAGGCTACCACTCCATCTTGAGGAGCTAGCACCCCCTCAATAAGGTATAGCACGAGCCAACATTATGATGGCATTCCGATCTTGAGCTACCCCTCTATCTTGAGGATCTTGTGGAGCGGGAGGGGTCAGTTGCTCCACAGGAGTATGGGCTCTCCTTAGCCTTCCTCTTGGTATCAGCATGATTTTGAAGAAACAAGAGCATTCATTAGGGAAAAGCCTTATATATACGTCTAAAGCACAATATAGACCATGAAGAAGTGAATCATTTTCTAAAACACCTCATAGCCTCCTATTCATAGTTATGGCGCGCTTTAATACAATGAATTAGGCTCTAATTGACGCGGTATGTTGGATTTATGAGGACCATTAACAACCTAGTGTGTTAATACAAGCTTGTCATGACCCAAGCCTAGGGCCTAGACATGACAGGGTGAATAGGGAACCGAAGAGACCTAAAAAAGCCTCTTAGCACATCATTTACACATCCATGGTCTCGAAAGCAAAATAAGTATCAGTAAGCGATATAAAAAAAAAAGGGGAAGCGGGACTAAGGGAATTCTTTGATAATCACAAAAGCATAAAAAAGTCAAGCTCACAGCATATACATATAATGTATCCCACAAAACCTCTACTTTAGAATGAGTGGGGGCCAAGACACTCCCCGGGCTCACCCTCGTAATAATAAGTATTCAACATAAGAAGAAGTCTCAACATAACATGAAATAAATAGATATTATCCTTGGAATTAAGGACTCACCAAAGCTTTCTCCGAGAAACAAACTAGCCACATGGAGGAGGAGGATCAAAATGAGTTTCGGTCCCTACATGGTAATATTATGTAGGTATAGAGTAAGTGTTAGTACGTTTGAATATACTAAGTATGGAGGGTGCAATGCAATAAGAACATAAGTTAATATATTCAAAATGCATAATCATAAGCAATGATATATAATCTCAATATAGCATGCATGATCAATGCTTATAATAAAACATGTTTTAAATCATTCCACTTGCATAATATACCATACATATGTAGGGAAGAGACCTTAACAGATATGAGTAAGAGCAACCAAGTTATAACTTACAATCCTGATGAATACCCCTCATTGATAACGAGGTGGTCTACTTGCCAAGGTAAACCATACTTCACCTTACAGAACATGACCCATTTCATATGAAGTAGCCTTCCTTACAGGAACATGACCCATTTCGAAAAGGATTTCAAGATAAAGTGCACTAGATGGATGCACTAGTAAAGCAAGGGTATTAATCATAATTCTATGGTGGCACATAGTTTAGAGACTAAAGACTATATATAAGGACCCCTTAAGCCGAACCCCCATCTTAAGTCTCAATCGGTGCTAAGTCAAATTCCACGGAATACTTAAAATAATCACACTTTAATCCTAACATGAATAGCTTGTAAAAGACATGATAACATGACTTGAGTAGCTCATAAACATGCTTAACCTTTAGTCGTGAGCCCAACTTAACATAAAAGTAGATCATAATCATACATGAACCCTTGTTTTAAGATAAATGGCTCACAAGAGGTAAAATCTTGCAATAGGGCTAAACTTGATATTTGCAACATCATAGATACTTTTCATGAATTCAATAATGCTTGAAAGCCTTTAAACATTATGGAGTCACTTGACTTATAAATCATGTAATAGATCATCAATAACTTTAGAATTCTTATCATGTCATTTTATCAAATATATGGTGGGTTCATGATACTTGTTCAAAATCATGCAATGTAAGAGTAAAACAAGATGAGTAAACTCCATGCAAATCAACCCACCAATATAGTAGCAATACCCTCATGTGGGTAACCTTGAAATCCATCACAAAGGCTCATAATAGTTCATAATTTCATAGCTCAAAACATGCATAGTCTTAATAAACAAAATCAATTCATGGAACAAGCTTAAAATAGATATTCATGCATAATCAATCAATACTTGGTAAAAACTGCAACATGATTTATAATCATATTTCATAATAAGATATACTCATAGGTAATACAACTTGAAAACATACAATTTTCATAAAAAGAGAAGGTTGGGCTCTATGGGTTAAAAGACCCATGGATGAAGACCCACATACCTTAAACTGTGAATTCCTAAGGTAAATTTGAAGTAGACTTTGGGTTTGAAATAAGTCCTTGAGTTCCAAAATTAAGCTTGAAATCCTTAGATTTGAATGAGAGAATTAATAGAGTCTTAGAGAGGTTTTAGAGGGGGTTTTGTGAGTTATAGAGTTGAAAAATAGCTAAGTATGGGAGATTTCACGTTTAAGTGGGCATGGGGCTATGACGCCAATGTCATTGGAAGAAATAAGAAAACCAAAAAAATATTACACTGGTCCCTGCCCCTAGTGCGACATGGACCAATCGCGCATAGCAAAAATATACTGCTCTGCACCCGTGGCGCGTCGTGGTTAGGCGAGGACAACCGTTGGAATTTGAAAATTAGCAAAAAATATTTTTCACTACGGGTCTTATAAAATATGGGTTATACTCATTTCCCACTCAATTTTGCCCCATGATCGAGAATATGAAGTCGGATTTTCAAACTCAAGCATGAATTTTGAGATATAAGGAAATTACGATTATAGGACATCCCGAAGTACATGAGGGGTGTTTCGCACAATTCAAATTCAATCAAGGATTACATGTCTAAACACCAAACCTATTATAATCATCAAATCAATCAATTAAAAAGCAGGCAAAATTAGAGACTAAAATTAAATCGAGACTTACCAAAGTTGGAGATTAACTTGCAGAAGAGATGAGAGAGTGAATGATCAAGAAACCCTAGGGGCCAAAAATCTCACCAGAAAAATGATCAGGGTGGCTGGAAACTAGTCAAAAAATGAGAGGAAAGGGAAGGTTGGGTGATTTTTAGTCAATTAGGTCAAATATGGGGTCAAAATAATTTGACCTCTCATTTTATACCTTTACCGAGTCAGTTGTAAATTAACTAGGCTTAGGTCTACAAAACCTCGATTAGAATCCTCAACACTTAGCAAAATTTCAAAAAATTTACCTGATTCCACGAACCCCATTCACGACTCGTAGTTTCATCTACGAATTGTAAAGTTGGCTCATGGATTAGAGTGAACAAATTTCCTGCTTACTGGAATTTTCTAAAAGATGGGGTATGAGTCGTAGACCGCTCTACGACTGGTAGACCCAGCCATAGAAACTTGATTTGATTCTTTTCTCAGCCAAATTTGATGACTTAATCTTGTATCTGCATACTCTTCATAAAATATATAATTACCCAATATGCAGCCAACCCTATGTCAGAAATTGCAATCAAAATAACGAAAAACAACTACCTATGAATCCAAAAACTAAAAATAAACCTATAACTATGCAATTACATCAAAAACCTTGGGTTGTCTCCCAAGTAGGACCTGATTTATTATCACGACATGACTTAGGCAAATTGGTTACTCAGACTTCACCAATTGCCCAGACTTCACTCTTGAGCTCATCTGGATGTTTCATGGACTGACGGATGTTAAAGATAATTTCTTCATCATTCAATCTAAACCTAAGTTGACCAATGTCAATATCTACTAAAGCTTGCCCAGTGGCTAGGAATGGTCTTCCTAAGATGATTGAGACATTGAAGTCAACCTCACAATCTAAAATCACAAAGTCTTCAACGAATATGAATTTTTCCACTTTAACCAACACATCATTGAGTATCCCTACAGGCTTCTTCCCTATACAATCCGCCATTAACAATCACATACTAGTAGGAGTAGGGGCTCCCAATCCAAGCTTCTTGTAGA
>DF361968.1:3079-46961 GCA_000787875.1 Solanum virginianum
GACAAAGTAATCCGAGTTTTTCTATAAAAGTTAAGGGCATTTATAGTTTTAGAATCGTTAAAGAATAAGCTCTTCAAAACAATTCAGCTTTCACATACCCTTTGCAACTTATAAATTCCAAAGATATAAGGATCAATGTGATGACATATTAACACAAGAATACCAAGGAATACATACGGATCATAAACATGCTCGGATTACGAAAATAGAATTTTCTCGAGGCTCGTATCATAGCCTCTTTCAACTAAGGCATGCCGAAAAAGAAGATTGTTTTATATACCTCAAACGCTCTCCAATACAATCCAAATGCAAGCTCAATCCAACTTATGCTTCAGAGTGCCCAAGGTCTACAAACAAGTCATAAGAATGCCAAACAATTAGCCAAAGACTTTTTGAGCATTAAATTCCAATTTTATCCCTAATTCTACAAAAATTTAGACAGCATTTCCCTTGAAAATAGGTCACCTCGAGAATTCAATTCGGCCTAATCAATCAACAACAACAACAACAATAATCTAGCAACATCAATAATCAATTCGAAAGGCAACATAACAACAACTGCTCTCTTTATCACCATTTCACAATATTCATAAATCCGGCTAACACACTACATACACATATGGATGATTTTCAATTATTCCTCTACACTATAATGATCATAATATATTAACTAGGCATCAATTCATAGTCCCAACACAACACAACACTACACAACTCATACATACTCACATGGCCCCAAACATTTTCACACACAACTCACTTCCAAGAATCCATATTTCATGATTTTTCTTCATTTTAACATACTACAACATACTTACAACCTTTACAACACAAAAAATAATATTAAATCTTACCTTACCACTTCAACTCTACAAATGGGCTAGGATTTCCAAAAGTGAGAAAATAGATTTTTTACTTTTGGTCCCAAACTTTTCCTAATTGATCCAATGAAAGACATACAAGTTTTAACAATCTAAGTATTGTTTTAGACCACAAATTTTAAAAATTTGTTATTTTAAAAAAAACTGTATCAACTAAAAAAATATCATATAAAATGAAACAAAGATTGTATTAAAATATCCCATATCTAAACTTACGGTTAATTCAAAAAGTAATAGAAGAGTAATCTGAAAAAGAAAGAAAAGTGTCGATCTGGAAAAACTTTCCTCACAAAGAAAAAGAGATGAAGACTTTTGTCACTTTATTTTGGAAGTGTCACACTGATCTTCATGTGGTTTAGGTCAAATTTACGTGTTGAATATTCCACTCCATTAACGCCATCAATGCCCACAAATTGTATGTCTCTAGCACATGGGCAGCGCAATCTAGGATAACCTTTTGTCATACGGACAAGAATTAGTCACGTTTGTACTCGCATCAAATTGTTTTAATTTATTATAATTAAATAATAAATCAAGGTGATTCATGTTATACATGTATAATACATGGTATATTTATTTAAGTAAACTTTTCTATTGTAACACCCACATTTGTGTGATAAATTCATTTTTATTCATGATTCATGGCATTCGAGTGTAATAGGTTGTTGCATGCACTTAAAATCTGAATAAAATAAATGAATTTTTTCCAATTGGACAGTTGAATGAGGATTTGAATTTAAGTATTGAAAACAAAAGTTCATCAAGTTTGAAGGTGAAATTGTCATGATCTGAATTGAATACGACAACACTTGACCCATCCCATCAGAACAAGTCAGCTTATGCCCGATAGAGAGACATAAATGAAATGTAAAAGTAACTAAATAAAGTGGAAAACCAAAGTGTAAGTCTTAACCAACTCAAATACCACCAAGGACTGGTTATTACATGTACAAGGAACTATCAACTATAGAAAATAAAATAAGTACAAATCTCAAAATATCTTTGTTTTTCAAATAGAACAAAGCATAAAAGAAACAGGAACAAGAGAATCTGTTGAGTGATAATAGCTACCTCCCTAAACCCTGAAAATCCTCGAAAGATCAACGGACGATGTTACTCACTATCCGGGCTTAGAACTTAGACAAGTGGAGAAGCAAAGTGGTGAGTACCAAAAAAACGTGGTACCCAGCATGCCAACTAACAAACTGAAGCAAGTTCAATAGAATACAGAAACTCCTTTCATCCCAATCGAACCTCCATGACTACAACCTGCACAGATAATAGCCCAACCTGGCTAGCAGTTCATAATACACAATACAAATATCGTTCGCAAGTCACAAATTTAAAAACACAAGTCACACCTCACAAGTGATAACACGCTCATTCAAAAGAAAACATTATGCCAAATATGAATATGCAGGAACGACATGATATTCTCAAAGACCTCAATATCACTCAGTATTGCTGGCAAAGACCTCGATGTCACAATATCACTGACAAAGACCTCAACATCACATAATATAACTGGTGAAGATCTCAAAATCACATAATATCACCAGAAAAGATCTCGACATCATATCTTAACTGGTAAAGATCTGAGACCCACATAGTATTGCTAGTAAAGACCTCGGTATCACATCTCGACTGAGAAAGACCTCGATCTTAATTTTATCATCTCACTCATATCAATATTAAAAATTATGCAACATCCAGAACATGACATGAATGAGTATAAGATGAAAGTCATAAACAAATATACTCACATTCAAGAATCACAACAATCTTCCTCAATATATAAATCACATCCTTTGATCAATATCACATCAATTCTCATTGTAATTTTACTATACCATTTCATATTATTAAATTATATTTCATGAACAAATAATCTCATTGTCAACTCGCCATCACTCCCTAGTACACCAAGAGAAAGGAAATTTGGAAATTCAATCAGAGTTATAAAGTTTTGAAAGTTTACTTGCCTAAGTTAAGAAGCACAATCAATTAAGCACTTGTACCTTCTCTTTTCAAATTGTATCTGAAATAACACAATCAATTCAAATAATAATTCACAATTAAATTTCAAAACTAAAGACACCAAAATCACAAAATTTGAAGGAAAAAAGGCTGAATCTGGCAAAAAAAATCTAATTTTAAAAACGAGGTCGATATCTAAAAATCTTTTTACGTAAAAATATTCCTCAAGGTATTATGAATTCATTGGTGAAAATCATTTTAAAATAGAGTTAAAATTACTTTATAATCACCATTTTAGTAAAATTCCAGTTTTAGAACAAAACCCCCAATTTCTTCAATAAAAAATCATCCATTTGATGTTAAAATCAAGATAAAATCAATGAGTAATGAAGATTATCGATTCAAATAACTTAACCAAAAGTTTTCACACAAAAATCTCCTTTTAAATCACCATCTGCGAGCTCTGAAATGTCTAAAATAGTGAAAATGACTTATTCTCAATATTACACTATTTAGGCACTCAATTGCTCACTGCGATTGGCGGAGCATATATAAAAACACACATTGTGATCATAAGTCAGGTGTCTGTAATCGTTAAGCATAAGGTGAGATACCCATTGCGATTGAGGAAAGTTTGACCATGAACGCAAAGATATAAGTACTACACCATAAATACAAGAAAATGAACTTATAGCTATAAAACACATTAAAGCTAAATAAGAAAGTTTTTGTAGCTAAATGTTTCAGCTATAATATTTTATTTCATAACTTTCGAAGCAAGATGTAGCGTGGCTAATAGTTAGCTACGGACTTTACATGATTCATGGCTAAGGATTTATACTCATAGCTACAAAATAAAAATTAATCATAGCTTCAATGAAAATAAATTTTTACTATGAAAAATATACTTGTAGTAAATTATTTTATCCTTGTGCCACGATAAACACAATTTGTTGGTATCTTTACTCGACTAACCATAAGGTGTAGTATTGTGGTAAAATATTCAATTTATTTGCCACAAAACTTAGACTTCGTGGCTAGTTCTATGATTAATCTAGTGGCAATAGTACTCATATTTAGTTATGAATTAAAAATATTCATTGCTATAACTTATTGTATTTGCCACGAATATTCTCATATTGTAGCTAAAAATTTCTACCTTTAGCCATGAAATATATATCATTTTAGCTTTAAAAAAAAATTGCTATAAAAAATTAAATTTTTTAGCTATATCATTTGTATATGGCAATTGTAAGAATTTATGTATAGCTACAAATTAAAAATTTCATAACTAAAATCTCACACTTCATTGTCACAAGATCTAAGTTGTAGCTTCTTTTTTTTTTTTGGCTATGAAAATGAGTATACACACATACTATTATTTGCGTGGCAATTATATATGTTTTGTTACAAATTCAAAAAATTGTAGTTACTAATTCATATAACATAGTTGAGATTTGATACAAAATTTATAAAAATAGTGAAAAATATATAAAATTATGTAACGAATACAATATATTAGAGAAAAGACTTAACAAAGGTTCAACAATGTCATTCAAAATAATAAAATATTATTTTACTCTGATATATTCTTTTACAAGAAACAATAGCAACTTTTGTCTTGTCAGTTTGACCTGATGCTTTCTTCACTCCTTTATAAGATGCAATAAAATTAAAACTTGCATAAGAAAAAGACACAATACAATATTCAATTTAATTTGAATAGAAGTTTTTTCTTTGTCTAACTAATATAAATAAAGAAAAAAACTAATATATCCACACAAAATTAATTAGAAAAGTGTATAGTTACTACATCATTTCGTTGATTTAAAAATTTAAATAATAAACTCATAAAAGTTACATAAAGTGAAAAAAATCAGATGAAATGACATAAAGTTAAAATAAAAAAAGAGAGAAAGGAAGATGAATATACCCACAAGCAAGATGATAAATAAAAATTGAAATTGATATAAATATTAAAATAGGAAAAAAGGGAAGTTTTAGAGTTATTGCACTTCCTTTTAAGTGATAGTCTTGTAAGATTTTTAGCTTGTTAAAATAGGAAAAGAGAGATATTATTAGGTATAAAATAATGAGAGGGAAATTTTTTTATTTTCATTTTGATTTTTGTGTTATAAATCATTTATTATTTTTCAAAAATTGATATAACTCATTAGTTTTTGATAAATTAGAGGTGTTTTTTGTGAATTATATTAATCAATTTCCCTCCTAATCCTTAGAACAAAAAAATTATTATTTATTTAATTAAATTATATTCAAATCTTAAAATCACAAATTAATTGTATTTGAATTAGCTAAAAACTTTATCATTTTAATTGGTCATCTATACCTAAGAAAAGTTTGTTGGCAATTCAACGTTAAAATGATTGATGATACAACAATAACAATATATATAATGAAATCTCATTATAGATGTATATCTATGTATAAAATTGAACAAGCAGAAACTATTATTACATTAACATATATTATTTTGATAAAATATGTTCGAATCAAATTGAATTGACTCGACTAATTAATACCTTTAATCACATTAGATCTATGAAGATATTATTATGATGCAAATAATACTGAAAGCATTAAACATGATGAAATTTTAGCAAGATTTATTGAAATTATATTTAAGCTCAATATAGTTAGTTAATTTAAATTAATTACAGATAATCACTAATTTATTGAAATTGTATTTGAATTTCACAAGTAGACATGTAATATTGAATCAAACTAATCAAATGATTAACATCTCTAATTACACAAAATTAGTATTGTTACAAAAAAAATTCTGTAATGACCTGGCCCAACACTGTGAAGTATTGTCCGCTCTTGGGCGATTAACACCTCTAATCACACAAAATTAGTATTATTACAAAAAAATTCATATCATGGTAAAATATTTTTAGGAGCTAAATTTTTTTATTACAATAATAAATTTATGATTAAATTATTTGTTCACAACAAATAGTTATAGGTAGTATTTAGTCAAACATCAGTTAAATTTATAATAAATTATATCATTGTTATCAAAATTTGTTAATTGATAAATTATTTAATTAATTTGTTAATTATAAAATTTGAACAATGAAAAGTTATATGTATTACTCCCTCGTTCACTCTTACTTGGCCACTTTGAAATTTTTACGTTTATTAAAATATTGATTGACATGAGTATTTTAGCAGATAACATATTAATTAATGTTCAGGTCATAAAAAATAATTTAAAAATAAGTAAATAATAGCTTTTAATATAATTTTTTAAAAATAAATTATTGACATCCACTGTCTGCTGTAAAACTTGTTTTCTTTCCTCCTTGTGTTGCAATATTATTCTCCTCTCATGTCTATAATATACTATCGTCAAAATATTTATAATTATTAAGTTAATTATTGTCCAAAGTTTCAATAGCAGAAAAAATATTTATTTAGTTATAATATTTTATTTTAAATTATATTTTATGGATAAAAAGTAATTATTACCCCAACTAGCTTCTACAAGATCATGGCAAAACTTAATAATTAACTATAATTTTATTGTAATAAAAAATTATGATTATACCTTTTAATATGACACAACTTTTATAACTTAAGAAAAATATTTATTCAGCTATTCTTAAAAAAAAAAAACATAATTTATCGTGGCTACAAGGTTACTATGATAAAATGATAACAATTAATAATTAGTCATGAAATTTTATTCTAACAAAATACATGTAGTTATTTCATTTAATTATTGTCATTATTTTTTTATAACTTAAAATAAAATTATTTATTTAGCTAAAAATTATTCTTCAAATAATATTTTGCGGCCAAAAGATTGTTATTGCTATGATAAGTTTAAATTCGTGGCAAAAATTAATAATAAGCTACAAAATTTAATTATAGCAAAAAATCTATGGCTATTTAATTTAACTATTGCCACAATTTTCTATGACTTGAAGCAAAAGTATTTATTTAGCCATAATATTTTGTTCCAAATAATTTATCCTAGCTAAAAGATTACTATTGACACAATCACTTTTATTTGTCGCAAAAACATATCATTAGCTACAGAATTTTATTGTAGCAGTAAAATTGTGGCTAGTTAGATAATTATTGCCACGATTGTTAGCAGTTATGACAAAAATAAGAATTTAGCTTTGTCAATTTAATTATTGTGACTAAGAAATTTGATGAATTTTTAGTTAGCCACAAAATTTAAAATTTTATGACTATTACTAAATAATAGCTACGATTTTCAAATTCATAGCTTAGATTTCGTAGCTATAAGTACATTTTCTTGTAGTGGCCAATGCAAATATGCAAGACATAAAATGAATGAACATGAGATGAAGTAAAAAAACAAATCCACATCAGTCACAACAACATATCATAATATAGAATTTATACCACTTAATCACATTTTCAATTCAAGTATTACAACATCACACCAGTTCACGTTTATATTTAATCACTCCCTTTTGTAATATGAAAACATTTCATTAATCATTCACCCCATAGCTTGTTCCCATTACTCTCCAACGCACATAAGAAAGAAAATTTGAAAATTCTACAAGAATTACAAGTTTTGAAAGTTCACTTGCCTTAGTTGAATCGGTTTCACTCAAACACTTGAGCATTCCCCTTCTGAATAGAATTTGAAGCACCACAATCTAATCAAATAAGGATTTACAATTAAATTTTGAAATGAACAACACCTATATTACTGTATGACCTTAGCCTTGACTCCAAAACTCGCCTAAGAGCCTGTTTGAATTAACTTATTACTTTTAACTTATAAGCTAAAAATCATAAGTTAGGATTCCTAATTTATAGCTTTTGACTTATTTTGGTCCTCTTGACTTAAAAATAAGTGCTTATAAACACTTTTTAAAATTACGCAAACACCCCAAAATGCTTAAAAGCTATTTTAACATAAAAACACTTAAAATAAGTCAATCCAAATGAGCTCTAAATCTATATCTAAGTTTCTAATCTTGTTGCCAATTAACTTGTCTACTCTCATATTTCTAAATTTCAAGACTAGAGTTAAATCTTAATTCATCCAAATAATATAAATTTAAGAATATTTATACTGTATAATACACTTAATCATGAGTCACCAGTAGTAGCCATGCAATTTGTGTTCTTCAAAAATCACTGCAACATATATTTTATTCTAAAATACAATTTATTCTAACAACATAGAATGTTAATTAAATTGATATTTAGTTCACTAATTAAATTAATATCTAACTTTACATGTAAATTAAATAATCATAGTTATTCAATAGTATGAAATATCTATTTAAAATTTACGAGAAAGATATTTTAGGAAAGCAAAAGAGCTTATTCTCAAAATAACCTAACAGGTTATTACATGAGCACACTTTTTATATCACATGACTCATATCAATATTGATGGATATATTTTATTATACTTTAAAATGGTTTGGAAGAGTAATAGGAACCACGATAATTAAGATGTATTATTATTTCTTTCCTTGGTCTTTCGTTCTGTCATATTTCTAATAACTTATCTAATTATAGTGTATTAACTGCTAATGCAGCTTTCGTTTACCAAATCTCAGGGACATGGTCGAATCATGAAGATAGTATTTTATCATGGTGTCAGACTCTAAAGTTTTTATGAATTCCTTCTTTGTTACCAGAATCGACCCATAAGCGATAATGTCTCAAAATAAAGAGCTGAAAGCCATTTGACTGTAAAGAGAAAATGTCAGAGAATAGAAAAACATTTTTATTTTTCCCTTTCGAACTTTGTGAAGAACTCCATTCTATTTCTCTCTCATTGAAATTTCGCTTATATTGCAATTAAAAAGGATACTTATGCCTTTTTTCTATAAAATAACACAAAGTTAAATAAATAAAAAATGTACTATAAAATATTAGTACACATGTTGTTCACATGGTTTTCAACTAAAGTTAAAACAGAAGACATTTTATTCTTATAACTTTAATGTTTGTTTGCTCTTATTTAGATAAAATTAGGTATATGTGAATTGAAATATTTGAATTTCACATTTACCAAACATCTTTCCATATATATAGAAGGATATGTTATAGGAATGTTGAAGAAAACCTTTCTTCCTATCATGTGGTTTTTATAATAAAAAGAGTAAGTTGATTAATTACTCTATCCATAATATAATTAAATTGAATTCCATTATTTGAATGGGTCATTAATTTCTTCATTACTATCCATGACAATATTAGAAAAGGAGAACAATAATAATCTAATAAAATCTTGAATTATAACTATTCAGTTCTAATGTTATATGTGATTTTTCGTATCGAACAATTTCTAAAAAAAACATATGACTACTCGTGAAAGATAGATAAATGAATGAAATAACTATTCAGCGTATACACCAGGGATAGATAAATGCATCGAATAACTATTCAACGTATACGCCAGCAATTCAAAGAAGAGTGTCTTTTTTAATACAATAAGCAGTCCATTTACGATTAGGTTCTCTAGCTATCAGTAAAGTAGTTAACTAAACATATATAATAACTTCGTCATTCTTCTTTCGATGTTTGTCATTCATATGTAGGTCGAGCTTCCTTTTCAACCCTCTCAATGTCTGTCATTCATTCATTCTTCTTCATTTTCATAGGTCTCAACTCCAAGGGCAGATCTACATTCACCCAATGGTGGTCAGATGAACACCCTTTGTCGAAAAACTTTTTTCGAACATATAGGTTAAATATATATATATATATCAATTGTTGAATACCTTACAAAAATCACCCACCCATATTCGAAAAATATAAACATCTTTGACAAAAATGTTGGCTCCATCCACTATTGTCAACTTTCAAGTCCTTAAAAATATACTTTTACTAAATATATATATATATTTCGATGGGATACATATATAGGTACCGAGCTCCTATCTCAAATTGAAACCTAATAGGAAAAATATTTTTTACCTATACTTTCAAAATGATGTAAGAATTAAGAAAATATTATGAAAAAAATTATATTTTAACATAAGATGTGAAATGAGTATTTTTCCCTAGTTTATTAATTTTATCCTAATAACCATTTCTACATAAAAAATTTTTAATCATAATTGGAAAAAAGAAAAAGAATCTTCCCATAAATAGTCAAGCTAATTTATTACTTTTTTTTAATCGATATATATGTATAATACATCATTATCGGTTTGTTTTTAATTAGATAAATAATTATTTAAGTTAATTTTTTTTAAACCAAAAACTAGAATAGTACAAATCCCTGATCTGCATTTACGTAGCACAATCTAGAATAAATACTTAAATAGTACTAATTAATGTCACTGACTTAAATTGTACTTTTTAAATTATTCTCTGACTATGTTCTCTTAAAGAAAATATTTTTTAAAAATTCATCAAAATACTAACTCAAATTCCTTACATGGTAAATCCTCCAATTCATATTAAGTCATATTTTTATCTTTTATTTTAATTTCAAAAATAAAATGAGTGGTATTTAATATATTTAAAAAGGTATTGATTTATTTTCTAATTTTACACTTATTTAAATAAGTAAAATTTTAAATAATAAAAAATTATGGTAAATAATATTTACCATGTCTTTTTATAATAATATTTATCTCAATTTATTTGTCAGTTTATAAAATCAAGATGAAATAATTATTTTTATTTTATTTTACTTGTAGTATTACATGTTCTTGAAATTGGATTAGCTTAATATTACTTTTGGACAAAGTGTGATTTATTGAAGAAAAAATAAGGTTAATAGTTTTTAAAATATATTTTTATTTATATTTTTTAAACAATGTGCAAAAGAAAAATAGAACTAATATGAAGTACTTAATAATCTAATTCCTTAGTTATTCTTCCAAATGTTAATTTCACTTCTAATTTAGTATATAACCAGTAAAAGTAGCTTGGTGGTTTTATACTCTTATGATTAAATTTAAATTTAAAATATAATATTTTATTCATTTTAATTTCTTTATCTTTTTTTTAGTTCATCACAAAAATAATGCCTCTTTCTCTCTCTCTGTGTGTGTAACTTTTAAAATTTAACTTTTTTACGACATGGTACAACAAGATCAAAAAAATATTTTTGATACATTTGAGTTAAATAATTTGACATATATTTAATTTAAGATAAAAAATTAATTAAAATAGGAATAATTGATTAAAATTGAGATAATATTTGGTTTCGTTAAAAAAATTAATCGGGCATGGGGTCGCATATGTTTTTTTGTCTGATTTATGTGACATTGGTAGATTTTTTTAATTTTTTATAAATATTTAAATTGTTAATAATTGTGACTTATAGTATATTTTATGTCAATTTTAAATAATATATGTTATTTATTTTGTTCTAATTTATGTTGCGCATGCAAAATTATGAGAGTCAATCAAAACTTTCTATTTTTTGTGTTGTTCCAATTTATGTGGCACTGCTAAAAATTTTTGAATTGATAATTATTGTGACCTATAATACTTTTTTATATTATTGTAAATAATATACATAAGCCTTGATATATATATTGAAGTATTTCCTTTGATTTTTTATTTATTTTTCAATTTATAATATACACCATAATATCATGAATAGGTTGGAGATGTATATTTTTTAGAAAACTTTAATTTGCTAAGGCTTAATAATATGTTTTCTATTTTAATTTATTTGTTCTATTTTTTATTTAATTTATTTTTTAAAAAAGTTTTTTTTTAAAGTTTGATAGTTCTTTAATTTTGACAACTAGTATGGAAACAACTTTTTAATTTTGACAATGCATATGGAAAATTCGTACATTATACGTATTATTAGGTTTCATTTGCAATTTGACCATGATAATTATTTACTTTTTTTAGAATAATTTTTCACTTTGCTTAAAATTAAAATAATTGTTTGGCCATAAAAATTTTAAATTCAACTTGAAGTTAAATTTAACGTATAATTTTTTTTTTCAACTTCATCTTCGTAATTTAAAAATTAAATGTTCTCTTCTATGCCTTGCAAAATGTATACGTTCATTTCATTTTGAATTTCAATTTCATGAATTTCCACTAAATTAAAAAATATCTGAAATTCACTGTTAAATATTTACACAATTTAAAAAATAAGAATATTCAGATATAAAATGAGATTGCTTCCATGATAGACAAGATGCGAAAAGTGAGAGTAATATTATTCGAATGAATATCCAAATTTCTTAGTGATGAGGTGGTTAAGAATGACTACATATGGTAAAAAAGATAGAAATATATCAAAAAAGTATTGAAAAAAGACTATTAGACTAGACATAAGCTACTTTCAACTTATCAAAGATATACCTTAGATAGGAGGCTGTGGAAGATGCTGGGAAGGCTGTGGAGGAAAATTAGGGTAGAATGTACGAGGTATGAAATTAAAAAAATATTTTCCAGTTGTAAAAGAGGAAAGAAAGAGGAAGAAAAAGAAGATGACGTGAGATAATATAGGAATTGTGGCGCGTCAGGATTTGAAATTTGTTCATTCAAATTAAAGAAGTAAAGCATAACTTAATAAGAAGGTTATTCCGATAGTTTTATTTTATGTGATACTCTCTTTATTTTAAAAAAATAAACTACTTTTAATTTTATTTCTTGTTATTCATTCATATTAGTAGTTGTAGTGTTGCACCGATAATTACTTGTCTTTTTATTATTATTTGTTATTGCTTGTACTTTGACTATCAATTACTTTATTATATTGAGTATCTTGTTACTATCTTATGTTTTTATTGAGTCGAAGATCTATCAAAACAATATGTTTGCTTTTGAAATGTACAAAATTTGTATACACTCTATCTTTTTAAATTTTATGAAATTACAATAACTATATTATTATTATTATTATTTATGAAATTGTAAAAAGTATAGAATTTTTTTTAATCTTATGATCTTAAGCTGAAGATATATATATATCAAAACATCTTTTAATCTTATCATCATAAACATATCATGTGGAAAGTTAAATTTAAAAATTGATACAAAAGAAAGAAACATTCTTTAATATTTCAAAATGAAGTAAAAAAGAGTATGCAGAATAAATTAAAAGAAACAATATAATAGAATTTTTTTTAAAAAAAATAAGCATTCTTTAATATGTGATATCTTTCGAATTTGGAAATTCAAATAAGTTCTATCTTTGACGATAAATTTTTCATATATCTTTTAAATTATTAATTATTGTAACTTATAGTATTTTCTACCCATTTTATATATATAAAATTTTATTTTAAAAAATTTAACGATTTTATTCATAAATTTACAGTCAAACTTAAACCATTTAATTTTTTAAAAAATAAAAAATATCACATAAATTAAAACAAAAAGAGAATAATAATTCTATATTACTGAAAAATAGAGTCATCCAAATTTGATGCCTAAGGCAGATGCCTTATTTTTAAAGGCATTAAGTCATCCTTAATATCATCAAAAAAAAAATTTAAAAATCTTCAATAAAGAATATTCCTTTGTTTCATTTTATGTGGTACTTTTTTTAGTCTGTTTTAAAAAGAATATCACCTTACTCTAATTGAAAATAATTTGACTTTAAAATTTTCCTTTTATCCTTAATGAAATGAATCACAACCACACAAATTTCTCAGAATAATTTTAAACCACAAATTTCAAAAGTCTTACTGTTTTTCTTAAATACAATGCCAAGTCAAAGAATATTATATAAAATAGAATGAAAAAAAAGTATTACTCTGAATAGTTTCAATGTGATACTATTCTGAATTAGTCAGACTTCAATATAAATATCGAACGTTCGTAGAAATAAATAAAGAGTAGAAAAGCTACTAACAAAACAAGCAAATGATTTCTTTTTCCTTAATTTAATGATGTGGGTGTTTATCTATCCCTGATCTTTCTCCTTTATTCTCTCTCTCTTCTTGTTGTCATGTACTCTTCTCTCTCTTTTGAACCTTTTGGCTTCTTTTTTTGAAATTCCTTAAGCTGCTGACACCTTAGCTATCTCTCTTGTTGTGTTTCTCTTTTCTCAAAACTCTCCCTTTTTTTTCCTTTTTTTCATTAATAAGTGGATCTTGATTTCTTTTTCTTCACTAAACCACAATTGGGGCTTTTCTTTAAAGATTCTTCCTTTTTGTTCATTTTAAAGCTTGGATTTTTGCATTCCCATTCAGTTTTCAGTGTTGTTTAATGGGTCTTGAAAAAGTTCTAGTCTTGTATTTTGTATAATTCATATTTTGGGTTTTTGACTTCATGTTGTAAAAGGGGTTCTTGTATATTGGGTTTTAAGCTTAGTTTCAGTGTTTTCTGTGTTGAATTCAATTGAATTCTGTTTTTTTTAAGGGATTGATTAGTGGTTACTAGCTTCAAGAATCTGTTGGGCTGCTTCATCAGCTTTCTTTGTTCTGGTATGATCAATGTTAATTGTGTGATGAAATTTTAGTTTGAGCTTGTTATGTATCCTGGTTTTATTAGGCCTTTAATGTTTAAGCATTTTTCTGGGGGATGGAGGGTGGGGTGGTGGGGGTGAGTGGGGTAAGTGGGAATGGGGTTTTATTGGTAGTGTCTGTAAATTTTGAACTAGGAGTTCCTTTTCATATTAACAACCAACAAGGAGAATATATCAGTGTAATCTCACAAGTGGGGTCCAGATATTGTTTTCGATATATCTCAGCTTTCCTGATTTGTCTAAGCAGGTTGTACTAGCATGATTTAATATGTCTCTTAATCCTTAACCAAAAATCTGTGTATATGTGTGTGCGCGCACGCGCGCGTCTTAATTATGAAATCTTCATGGAATGTCTTTCTCTTTTGGGATTTGATGGGAAGTGGATGGTGAGTGGTGGGTGGGTAGGTGTAAATGGGGTTTTCTTGGTGTTACTGAAGTTTGTTATTTGGTGTTTGATACCCACATTGGAGTCTGACTTATCTAGATCCCGTCGTGTAGGACACCATGAAGTCTGTAAATTTTAAACTAAGAGTTCCGTTGTGTAAGTAAGTATTTTGATGGGGTTAAGGACTAAGCTCACTTGGTGAGCTCCCTGCCTTCCATAGTGAAGGTAGTGGGCTCAAACCCCTTCGGTAGCATAGCTTCCACATCGACTTTCCCAGCCCTGGTGTAGTAAAGAAAAGTATAGGTGTTTCAACTTTTTTAGCTAAGGTTATGCTAGTGCAATGCAATTAACAGGACATTTTGTGCATTTTTCCCTACGTTAATTTACTCGGAATTTGCATGGTGAAACCAACAAGAGCCTATTGGTGGAAAAGGTTCTCCAATAAAATTGATTTCCTCAGCCGCTAAACCCTTGAGTTCGTGTTATGCTGATTTTGAAGCTCAATGATTGGTCGATACTAACGTCAGCTTCTTTTATTTATTTGTTTTCAGAAGTTAGCCGCTTCTTTATTTAATTTGATAGCTATGACGTATGTTGTTTGTCGTTGTCGATAGCTATGACGTATATGTTTATTTGCTTTGGTCAAATTATAAAAGTTTTTATATATACCTAGGGCTGAGCTCAGTGAATTTCTTTGTTACATTTCAGTTTACCCGAAGTAACTGATTTTGTCGTGTCATTTGGTAGTTGGATGAGATAACATGGTCTGGTGAGTTTTTAGAAGTTCGATGCACTTAAATTATGTCTCGGGAATTCAGAATTAAGTTATCCCTATTCATCATTTATTGTTTTACCTTTCTATGTTATTCTGTGAGTGTCTATGTGAACTTGCTTTCTGAAATTGGTGGTTTATATCTATCCATTCTAAATTCTGTGGGTTCAGCTCTTTTATGCTGCTGTTATTTGAATAAAATCCTTTTACTTATCCCAAATTTACTTTTTGGCAGTTTCTGGTATTAAGCGCGACTTGATTCGTCATGAACGAGGTTACTTATTTGGAACATATCGCCTTTATTTTTCCCTCGACTTTATAACAAACAACATCATCTCCTGCTATTGGCAATTACATGCTATTTTTTTCTTTATTAAACATTTTTAGGATATGAGCATCACAAGTGAAACCAATGATAGGATGACATCCAAGGTTGATGTGGATCCGCCAGATGAAGCTAGTGGTGGAGATTTAGGAGAAAGTGTACCACTTAAAAAAGGTCCCTGGACTGCTGCAGAAGATTCGATTTTAGTGGATTACGTCATGACACATGGTGAGGGGAACTGGAATGCTGTCCAGAAGCATTCAGGACTTGCTCGTTGCGGTAAAAGTTGCCGTTTGCGGTGGGCAAATCACCTGAGACCAGATTTAAAGAAAGGTGCATTCACTCCAGAGGAAGAGCGGCGGATACTTGAACTACATGCTAAGATGGGAAACAAATGGGCACGAATGGCTGTTGAGGTTCGTACTATCTCTCTATCTTTTCGTAAAATATTCAAATAAAAATGTCTTTAATTGACATCCTTCTTTTATGTTTTTACTTATTGAATGTCTTACCCTCGATAAATTCGAGGTCTCTGCCATTCGTGTGGACAGAATCCATATCATCACTCCCGCCGCCCCCGGACAATGTCTAGTAGTCCTTGATAAGCACTCTTTTTAATAATATTCCCTTTTTCAGATTTTATGTGGTATACTTTTCTTTTTAGTCTATGCCAAAAAGAATAACACTTTTTTATATTTAGAAACAATCTAATTTAAACTTCCTATTTTACCCTAATGAAATGATTTATTACTCAAGAGATGTATATGGTTTGTTTTATGCTTCAACTCTTCAAATTTCAAAAGTCTTTTTTTTTCTTTAACTCTGTGCACAATCAAATAACATCAGATAAAATGAGATGGAGGGAGTAATACTTTATCTGAATAAGTAATTAGTACTCCCTCCGTCTCAATTTACGTGGTACCGTTTGATTTGATACAAAGTTTAAGAGAGAACGGAAGACTTCTGAAATTTGTAGTGTAAAATGAATCTTAGATACTTGTGGCTATAAATCATTTCATTAAGGGTTAAAGGAGAATATTAAAGCTAAGTTGTTTCTAATTATAGAAAAGTGACAATTCTTTTTTGGGACAAACTAAAATGGAAAGAGTGTCATATAAATTCGGATAAAGGGAGTATTATTTTGATCAGTTCGTCGTCTAATTTTTAGTTTCTGCTAACCTTCAAATTTCCAGCTGTGTGTCAGGGGTTCTTGATCAAAGAGCGTGAAACTGAGCTAACATTGGCATTTATCAATAGCATCAGTCCTGACTTGAAAATCATAAAGCCCTCGGTTGGCACTTAAACCTCCGGAAATCAGAACAAGAAAGCCCTCATTTCCTACTTCCTACCCATAGCTCTGGCTTAAAGTCATCCATAGTTCTCGTTGACACTTAATGTTGTGTAGTCAAACCCCTCCTGTTTATTGATAACAAAAGTTGGCCGCCCATTTAATTTGTTATGTAACTAGAGCTGCATTTCTTCTTTAAATCCTGCTCGGGATATGAAAAGAATTCCATTACTGATAGACCCGTTTCACTTATTTATGTCGAATCCACTCAGTTTTAGAATTGAAGTGGACTCAGATTAATCTATCATTTGAATATGAGACTTGAAAATTTAGAAATATAAGAATATTACTACTAGAAGCAAATTTGTTAGTTTAAAACAATCTGCATTTGTTTTGTTCTATGTTCGACAAGAAGGGGTGTCTAAAATCCACCTAATGATGCCATGATCAGAAGAGATATGGCATGGATTTGGATTTAGACATTCATATACCACCTGAAAAGTTTCCAAAATCAAGATGTAAAAGGTTTCTGGCTCAATGAGACTTATTGTTCGTACATTTATTATCCACTTGGTCAATGTCCCTCGACAAGGACAGAAAAAGTTGTAAAAATATTTTATCTGGTTAAAAGGTGAGAAGTGAAGTTACAAATAATGAATGCAACAAATTGTCACAGCCCCTTTCTCCCAAGATGATTTTCTCTGTACTATCTGTTGTCACTTGTATTATTCCAAGTTACATTCTTCCATCATCTTGATACACAATGATTATGCTTTAGGGCTTTGGGTGATATGTGCGGTATGCCTTGTGCGATAATGAATAGTGCTTTTGTTCTTGGTAGAACTTATACTTCTTTTAGTACTTTTCATTTTGAAAAAAGGTCTCACGACTTTGTAAGAATCTGTCTTAACACTTATTTGATCCCGGATTAGCTGTCCGACTTCTACTTTGAGTTCTCCCACAGCTCGTAGTACTTCAATAGTCTATTATGGACTAGAAGACGTTCATATTCATGAGCATCACAAGTGAAACCAATGATAGGATGACATCCAAGGTTGATGTGGATCCGCCAGATGAAGCTAGTGGTGGAGATTTAGGAGAAAGTGTACCACTTAAATATTGTCGCAATAACAATTAAAGAGACAGAATTTTAGGCTGGAGGTATTATTAATTAAGTAATTCGGAGTGTGATATCTTCAAAATCTCAGTTGGATAATCGGTGGTATATGATTCATATTAACTTTTGTTATGCTTTTCTACCCTTCCAGTTACCTGGACGCACAGATAATGAGATAAAGAACTACTGGAACACCAGAATAAAGAGACGACAGCGTGCAGGCTTGCCAATTTACCCTCCAGATATATCTTTCCTGGCAAGTCAGAACAAACAAAACGAGGAGTTGGGTGCATTCTCTTCTGTAGATGCACAAAATCCTAATGTCTTGGGAATTAACAATTTTGAGATTCCTCCTGTGGAGTTCAAAAATTTGGAACTCTATAATCATCTGTTGTATCCGCCATCACTTGGTGAAATTCCTGCTCGTCGCTTGCTTCATAATCCTGTAAGTAGCTTTCTGTCCCAGGGTCATAGAGCTTCCTATAGTAGTACACATTTCCTTCCAACAGTGCATCCATTTAAGCGTATGCGAGGTTCAGAATCTGTGTTCTCTGGCTCAAATGGTGATCTCCTCACCTCGTTGCAATATCAAAATAGTGGTTCTTTGCTTGCTCAGCCCTTGGGGGTTTCTTCATATAATCATAATTTAACATATGATGATAACCGATCATTCTCTAGTGTGGTTCCGGGCAGCCATGCCTATTTAAATGGTAACTCCTCTTCATCAGACCCCACATGGGCAATGAAGCTGGAGCTCCCTTCATTCCAAAATCAGACAACAAACTGGGGCTCACCTTCTTCCGCTCTTCCTTCATTAGAGCCGGTTGATATTCTGATTCAATCCCCTCCAGCTGGACATAGTGAATCAGGTAGTCTGTCACCTAGCAACAGCGGTCTACTGGATGCTGTGCTCTATGAAGCCCAAACTATGAAAGTTTCAAACGATAACTCACACCAAGGAAATGAGGCACCTGATGATGCAGTCAACAATTCATCTCCAGATATCAAAGAATGGGAAACTTATGTCAATCCAATGCCAATCTCTCCTTTAAGTCATTTCGCTGCACCAGCATTTAATGATTACGCCCCTATCAGTGGAAGTTCATTACACGAGTTCCCATCAATGGCCACAATGCCAGGTAAGAACAGTTTATTTACCGACCTTTCCTGATTGTCTGCATAATTGAACTTTATTGCGTTTCCATAACTCAATTCTTCTATGATGTTGAAGGATGCAAGATTAAGCAAGAGATTGGCGATCTACCCCCCTTGGATGAGAAAGACGACACATCAAACCAGATGATCTTTACCAGTCCCAAGACACAGCATGCAAAGAACCATCCAGCATTGAAAGATGCACTTGATTTTGGCTTTTTCGATGATTTTGCCTGGGACTGCAAACAAATCCATGCTGTAGCCACATCATCAGGTCAAGCTTGCGGACACAATTCTTGTCCTTGGGATGCCACCGCGGTGTAGGCAACATCCCGAATCAGATCATGGTACTTTTTTAAAGTTTTGATAACGTCTTTCGACGCAAAACTTAGTTATCTCAGTTATTAAATGACAATGAAATACCATGTAATATTTTCCATAAGCTGGAAACATTCTGCATGTTCCTCTGTGCATAGGTTTAAGGCAATCTAGAGACAAAAACAATGAAACATTTCTCTTATGCTGTATCAAGTTGATTGCAGTTTTCATAATATGTAGACTGAAACAGGCTTAATTTAGCAACATGGACAGTGAGCATTCCCAACTTGCTTGATATTGAGGGTTAGTTGTTTACTGTTGTAAATCTACTGTGGTTTGGTGGGGTTGTAGAAAGTACCTTGTGTGAGACAATAAGTTGTAGCCAATGTCCTACTACATGCTAGCTTATTATTATTCTTGGATATTCCATATCGTCAACAATCAGTCCATCTTATGGAGACAAACTTCGCGCTTTACTAAGTCAATAAGTCATGAAGCGAGACTCAAAACGTGCTGACCATTTACATAATGTATGATTTAGTGTCGTCATTTAAGGCTCTTAAGATATTTTTCTATCACAGTACGACAACAATTGATACTTCACTTTATCATATTTACTTTTTTTTCATCCGTGACAGTTTTCTAATGGTCCTAGTAAAACTATGGTTGAACGAATATTTGATCTGCTATACGCAATAACAACATATCCCATATAATTTCACAAGCGATTTGTTTTTTTTGTCTTTCAATTTCACTGAAATTTAACATTCACATAAGTTCATAATCTTTAATTTTCTTATAGTGACTTCAATTTTAAACTTCAACCTATTGGTTGAAAGACCAAAGTTACACACCTGGATAAATTGGGTTAAATAACACAACAATATACCCAGTGAAATCCCACGAGTGGGGTCTGAGAAGAGTAAATATACGCAGACCTTACCACCACCTCATAGAGATAGAGAGATTGCTACCGAAAAAAAAATTGGGTTAACATAACACGAACGAAAAAAAACAGAATAAGGCAATTTCAAGGCTAAATCACCATTTCCACTATTCAAACAGACATGAGAGAAAAAATTAACCAAACAACTCATATCAACAGAAGAATCAACTCATTTCTCCCTGTATCAGCTGCTCCTGTCTGTCTTCAACAGCATAAATAACAGGTCTGATCCAACTTTCACTGAATGCGAAAAGCACAACCAGTAATTCGAAGCTATGAATCTGTCTTAGAGAGTTTCAGAGCAACAACTCGTTGCCAGCTTAGGGAATAGGCAATACCAATTCAGGAATTTGGTACTAAACCAGAGAGGAGGCAGCAACATTTTTCTACAAAGTAGAAATAGAAGTTACAAAAGCTAGAATGGCAACAGCAAATGTATCGACTTTCCAGGATCACGTCTTAATCCTAAATATTCTACTGAAACCCAAACTTGGTGTCAGCATAAACGTTAAAAAACTCAGTATGGAGTGATTTCCAGGATACTGGTATTCAAACAGACTAGTTCGGTATTTCAGAACACTATGGTACATTAATCTTCCTGTAACATTTTCAACACATCTTCCAATATACAGAACAATAAAATAGGGGTTCTCTATCTACTAATATACAGAACAATAAAATCGGGGTTCTCTATCTAAAATCAGGG
Organism: Solanum virginianum; assembly: GCA_000787875.1. Lineage (NCBI taxonomy): Eukaryota > Viridiplantae > Streptophyta > Magnoliopsida > Solanales > Solanaceae > Solanum > Solanum virginianum. The sequence continues at coordinate 24,381 of DF361968.1, forward strand.
CCGGTGTCTCACCCTCCTCCCATTGGTATCACCACCATCTGAAAGCTGGGCCCAAACACTTCTAGACTTTCCGCCTCCACTGCTACAATCATCCTCACAACCAGCAACAGTTTTAAGAAGCTCCGACTGAAGAGAAGGGCAGTTTTCTTTAAGGTATTCAAATCCATCTGACTGCATGACAGCTGCGAAAATATGCCAACAAATCAATAAGGAAAACTGCAGTGCAAATAAAGCACACACAAAAGAACACCTGCAGACAGCAGCTTTCAATATATCCTAATATTTAGCACAGAAAGGTCCCCAAATGAACTTTGACACTAGTTGCTGCAGTCGAAGCTCGAGGGAGCAGCAACTCAACAAACAAATGCTCGAGACATTTGGACATACAAAGGGATATCCATGTTCTTTTGCAACATTCTATAGCACTGTCACTTCTTTTTCTTTGGATCGGTTCTATAACTGTATCTCACTTAGTATCACGACTTGCTCAGTGAGACTTCTTTTAGAGCCCATTTGATAGAAAACATGTTTGCAATTAAAATAAAATATGTGATTCACTTCTTCATTTTAATTTATTCACCAAATACTTCAAGTCAATTTTAGCAAAAATGCAAGAATGTTATTGCATCTGGAGCAGAGCAATATTCATTTTGATCAAATTTTCATGCGTCAAAAATGCTTTTTTAGCTAGAAGCCGGGTAAAACAAGGTACTTTTTGTCTCCCCCCCCAAAAGCACTGAATAAAAAATCCAGAAAATAATTACATAGATCTGTAATTATTTTAGGTGTCTTGATTCAAATTTGACGTCCTAAATTGATGAATACCAAAACTGCTGATGTGAGAATTAGAGGCTCTTCTGAAGCTTTCTGCTTTAAGGGTTTACAGTGGTCCGGTACATTTCTTCTTTCAGCTCAGAGAAAATCTCATTGCTGACTGATGTTCATATGCAGAAAACTCGTTTGATTTCCCAAGTGAAAATTTATTTCACTTGAGTGGATTCCATGATGCACCCATTAACAGCTCTAGAGAAAAGCAAGCTAACAGACAACAATGGAAACTGGAGTTCAGACTTCTTTTGGTGCTGTGTAGAGTGTGGTTTAAGACTTGAGTGCATGGCTGGGTGTAGTCTTGCTGGTGCAACAAAAAGAGATTAATGGATCCATACAGTTCAAACGATATCACCATCAGATGAAAATGTGATCCAACAGAATTGAAGTCGGCATCTATAACATCGGTGGCATAGATGTCCATGCCAAATTCATGTGCACAAGCTATAACCATTTCCCATCCCCTCACCAGGGAAGGATACCAATACACTTCATCAGCATAATTGCTAGATACTTTGTTTGCTATGGGCTTGTTACATTGTCTATAGAGGTACTGATCATATATATACTTGGGATGCATGCAGTTTCTTGTGTTTGTAAGAAGAACGGAAACAGTGAGAACCACTGGGCCACCCTGAAGGGTGAAAGAATTATTTTCTTTGCCTAGGAAAAGAAGTGTAATGCCTACTAAATAGGTTTTGGAAAAGAGAGAAGGCAAAGAATCTCGGCAAAGAGACAAGACATGGGAAATGGTTAACTATACAAACAAAAGGGTCCACTATACTCCATAGGTTTCTGCTCAAGAGAAAAAGATGACAAGGCAAAATGCACAAATAACCCACCCAAGCAATAAAAAGCCAGGAAAAGAGAAAAGGAACACTAATGACAAGGCAAAATGCACAAAGTTCATGCTAAACATACGAGAAAACGACAAAAATGGTCCATAATGTATAGGGGTTGAACAATTTTGGTCCTTCATATATACTACCTTATTGAAATAGACCTTATGTATATTAAAAGATGATCATTTTAGTCTTTAGCCCTAAAACTAACCATAGAAGTTGAAAATTCTGTTGAATTTGATATTCCCCCCCGCCAAAAAAAAATGGGCACCAGGAAGTATCCCTTCTCCCTCAATCTTCTTTCATTGTCAATTCTTCTTTCTATTAACAAAATCCAATATGACTCACAAAAATTTCTTCAAATAGAAATTATTACGACAGAATTCACACTTCTATTTGAACAACACAACAAAAAAGTAAATACATTGAAAAATTTACTGATTTAGAAAAGGGAAAAATGAAAAGAAAGCAATATTATTTTTAGAGGTAACTTTGTATTAAAAGCAGTACTTAGGTAATACTGGGGAAAAACAATTTACAAATGGAGTAGATACAGATGTACCAGATATGAAACCAATCCTAAATGGTGCCTAGGATAATAGGATTGTTTCAGTGTCACTAGAGTACAGTTTACTTTAGTGCACCAAAAAATAGAAAAGCAAAATGTATTTTAGCTTAATATCCTGTACTAAATTACTCCTATCCTCAAAACATTTGTCATTTCGTTCCTTCCAAAAAGTCCACCAAATACATGATCCGATGTTCTCCATCTCTCTCTGTTTCTTGCTCCCGCTCTTGCTTCCTCCCAGCTAGAAAGAGTGTCAGCAATCTTTCTTGGCATTATCCAGGCTATGCCTCTGAGATTGATGAAAATCTTCCAAAGTTGATCCATAATACTGCGGTGTAGGAACAAATGGTTTACTGTCTCAGCTTCCTTTTCGCAAAGGAAACATCTGGAGCAGAGCAATATTCATTTTGATCAAATTTTCATGCGTCAAAAATGCTTTTTTAGCTAGAAGCCGGGTAAAACAAGGTACTTTTTGTCTTCCAAATATTCTTCCAAGGACAGTTCATAATATGTAGCTCTACCTGGTTCAAAATCCTATACTCTGAATTGACCTTATATGCTCCACTCACATGTCCATTCCACCATAGTCAATCTGCACCTTCTTGTAATCCTTGAAAACTTTCCAACTGGTTGAGAAGTTCCACAAGTCTAGTTATCTCCCAATCATTCAACGTTCTTCTGAATCTAAGGTCCCACCCTTGTTAAGTCCATATCTCAGCAACCGATTTATGCTGGTCTACGGTTATGACAAATAAATCTGGGAACAAATCTTTAAAGCTCCTTGTCATGATCCATTTGTGTTTCCAAAAACTAGTCTTGTTCCCATTAACCACTCTGAGGTGGAAGTGATTTTTGAGAAGAGGCCAATTGCTTCTGATAGTCCTCCAAAGACTGATTCCATATGGGGTATTGACCTCCTTGGAGACCCAGCTGTCCTCTTCCCCATACTTGCTCTTTATGACTCTGTTCCATAGTGTTTAAGGTGCCTATGAATATCTCCAGAGCCATTTAAACTTTCAAGCTTTACTATGATGCTTCAAATTCCTGATGCCAAGTCCCCCTTGTCTCTTGCTTCTAATGATTTCGTTCCACTTGACTAGGTGAAAAGCTCTTATTGGGAATAGGAAGAGCATATAAGTAGGCAAAGCATCCAAGACAACATTGATTAGAGTAAGTCTACCTTCGAGGGACAAATACTGAGATTTCCACATTGTCAAATTCTTCTCGTACTTCTCCATTACTGAGTCCCAAATCCCTTTGGATTTAGATTTTGCTCCCAAAGGCACCTAAGTATAATGTTAGTAGGTTACCCACTTCACCACCTAGGATTATAGCCAGCAGCTCCACATCAGACACCTGATTAATGGAATAAATGTGGCTCTTCCTCCTGTTGATGTGCAGGCCTGAGATGGCCTCAAACAAAAGTAGTATCACTCTCAAGTACTTCAATTGTTCCTCTTCTGCCCCCACAGAAAATTAAGGTGTCATCAGCATATTGAAGATGAGTGATTTCTATTCTATGGTTATTGTTTCTAGCCACTTCAAAACCTTTGATCCATCCATTAGTACTAGCCACGTTTACCATGCTATTAAGACCTTCCATGGCTAGAATGAACAAGAACGGGGAGAAGGGGTCCCTTTGTCTGATCGACAGCAAAACCCATTTGCCTAAGGACTTGCAAGATAATCTCAACTGACATGGTCATAGGCTTCTATGTCAAGTTTACATAGAATGCCAGGTTTCTTTTGAGAAACTCTTGAATAGACTGCCTCATGGCTATCAACAAAGCATCCATAATTTGACTGCCTACTATGAAGGCCATCTGTTGTGAATCTACCAATGTGTCCACAACCCTTTTCAACCTTTCTGTCAAGACTTTGGAGACCAATTTGTAGAAACTCCCCACTAGACTAATTGGTCTGAAATCTTTCAACTCTTTTGCCCCTTTCTTCTTGGGTATCAAGGCTATATAGGTATCTTTGAAAGTTTTTTCCAACATCTCCTTTAGAACGGAAGTTGTGGAAAGCTCGCATGATATCATGCTTCAGAACCTCCCAACACTTCATGTAAAACCCCATAGCATAACCATCTGCCCCTGGGGCTTTATCTACTGCACACATCTTAAGACAGTTATAAACTTATTGTTCTTCAAATTCTCCTGCAAAACTTCTTTTGCAGCTTCTGTAATTTTGGGATAGTTGCTGATGTTGCCAGTAGGCCTCCATTCTACCTCTTCTGTATAAAGCTTACAATAGAATTTGACTCTCTCTTCTTTTATTCTTGTTGGTTCCATAATAGCGTCCCCTTATACCTCCAGTTTGTCAATGGGTTGTATCTCTTATGGGTACTTGCTGATTGATGGAAAAACTTGGTATTTTTACCACACAACCCCCACCCCACCCCACCCTCCCCCTTCGAGTCATAGTGCCCTTGATTTCTGTCTCCATACACTCTCCTCATTTTTTAGGACTTCTTCCAGGTCCAAATATAACTCTGCTTTTTTAGCAACTTCCTCTTCTGCCAGGATCCTTGAGTCCAGATCTGCCATTTGATTCCATTTGGTTAAGCACTCTTGACTTTTGAAGTTTCAGATTCCCTTGATCATGCCTACTCCATTCCTGGAGCTTTCCTTCGAGGATTTTAAGTTTGGAGGCTAAGATGTAATCAGGTCTCCCTGAGAACTCAAAAGAATTCCACCAGTCACCAACTTTGTCCACAAACCTTCTTTTGTCAACCACCATTTCTGGAATTTGAAATAAGCTTTTGGGATCTCCCAGCTACCACATTGAAGAGCAATAGGCACATGATCAGACACCAGCCTTAGCAAAGGCATTTGTTTTATGCTACTGAAACTTCCATCCCATCAGAAGAGAAAAGAAATCTCTCTATCCTTGATATAGAGCTTCCATTAGAGAGAATAGTTGGTTAAAGCTAGAAAAGAGTTGTCTTGTGATAGTCTTCCAGGACGAATGGAGTATTTTACCTGCTTTTCTTAGTTCATACATGTATCAATGGTCTCTTTTTTGTTTATGTATGGAAATGGGAGTTGCTCAGCCTCTCTACTTCTAGGAGGTAGTGGTAAGGTCTGCGTACAATCTACCCTCCCCAGAACCCCACTTGTGGAATTCCACTGGGTATGTTGTTGTTGTTGTTGTTGTATGGAAATGGGAGTTGCTGGAAATTCTGTTTAGAGGGAGGTAAGAAATGGGTGTAGTGACTTAGTTTTCTTATAAGGATATTGCAGATGGTGGATTGAGGATGGAGAATGAGTTTTAATGGTGAAAGAAAGAAGATTGAGGGAGAAGGGGGTCTACTAGCTGTCAATTTGGGGGGACCTACAGTTAAATTTAACAGAATTTTCAATAGTTATGGTTAGTTTTAGGGCTAAGGACCAAAAATGATCGCCTTTTATATTCATCAAGGACTATATCAATAGGGTAGTATATGAAGGAACAAAAATGTTCAACCACTATACATCAAGGACCATTTTGGTCATTTCCTCCTAAACAAACTACCAATTTTCATCTATTGCAATCCAAGATAAGGAAAAAGCACAAGTTTCAGTTAAAAGTTCAGGAAAACTGCAAAAATCACTATAAAACATGGACAATTTGCAATAATAATCTCTTATACCTGCAAGATTTTCAGCAGCAAACCTAAGGCAAACTGCTTTGAGTTCTGTAGCATGGTAACGATCAGCTAAAGCAAGAATTCTGGAAACAGAGTTCACCGAGATATCTTTGCAAAGATGAGACTCGCACACCCGCCTGAGTCTTGTTAAATCATACCGATCGGCTGCTGCTAACAGTTTTGCTGTCAATGTATCGGTCACAGAAGGAATAGAAGAGGAACTAGTATCTTCCATCTCTTCTTCTACAAGAGAATCTCTGTATATGAAGTGCAACATCGCCTGTTTCATGCCACAAGAATAGGTATATCAAAAGAAGGGTGAGTGAGAATTTCATGTTTTGTTCTAAAGATTTTTTTATCTTTTTCTGCCAAAACATGGAAATTACTTTGGAGAAACAAATACAGCAAGAGAGATGGAGCAATGCCACTGCTGAAGGAATGATATATCTTCTTCGACAGCACAAGGAAACCCAATTTAAGATAAAATGATTAACAAAGTAAGAAAGAAAAAAGGCATCGATGCTCACTTTAAAGACCCTGGGTTCCATATCTGTAACAACAATCTCCTGCTTATCACCCATCAACTCATCAAACAATTCAGCACGAAATACAGGAGAACGAGCAGTTAATACCAGCTTATGGGCATGGAATTTTTCACCAGCCACACTGAAAACAACATCAGAGCCTTCCATATTCTCTAATAGCATTCCAAAGTGTGATCCCATATCAGAATCTGGAACCTGGATTGGCTGTAAGCTCGAACAATCAATTGTAGATCGAACAACTCCCACAGTGCAATTGATTTTCAAACAGTCATCCTTGAGATAATCTGAACTCTCAAGTAAAGCTCGTCTAAAGAAACGTTTGTATCCCCTGCATACACACAGTTAACAATATAACAAATTTTGTCATAAGTTGCAACAGAAATTATAAGGCTTAAAGTAAAAGGGGAAATAAAGCTTGACTAGGCCTACACGCTAATTCTAGTTTGTATTTCTTTCTGTTCATATTCATGCCGAAGAATAGAAAATTTCAAGAAAGGTGGAAACCTAATGATAGACCATGTGTCAATCAAGGAAATGCATCATTCTCAGCAAGTACTTAATATTGCCCCTAAATGCTTCGACTCAGTTAGATGCCTCCAATGATGATCACTGCAGACAGCTTTTTTTTAAAAAACTTGTAATGTTGTACTCCTCAGCATTGGTATGCTGGAGACCTCCAAAATGATAGTAACAACCTAAAACAAGAAAGTAATACAACAATCCTAGAAGATCTACCAACTGTTCAGCATCTTCTATACAATGTTCTTTACACCAAATTAGAAATTTCCAGAGCAACTCCCTTTGATTTTCTGAATGCTGTCTTCAAAGCTTCTTACATTTTTCTCCCTCCAGATAGTGCACCATAGGATACAGTGCGGGATTATCCTCCTCCACTTCTTTTGTGTCTTGCATCCCCTCACTTAATCCAGCAACTTAACTTGTTGTGTGCTCTGGTATTGACCATTTGGTCCCTGTTTAACTGAGGATCAGAGTCCAAAGCTACGATGTGACAGATGGTTATTTGTCTCTCTAGCCTCACTGCGCAGTATATCTGGACACAATTGGCAATCCCTTTTCCCATGGAATCTCGAGTGAGGCAAGCTTTCCTGATTACTAACCAAACAAATCACTTCACTTTAGTTGGAGCCATACTTTTCCATAGTTGCTTCCATGAAACTATTTTGTTCTCAAGCATCCCAGAGACCTCTTTCCTATAAATTCTACCTACAGAGAACTTGCCATCGTCATCATGTTTCCATCTAATGGTGTCATCCTCTGTAGTGGTGCCTTTGAATCCATCAATCATCTGCAATAGCTCCACAAGCTAGCCTATTTCCCAGTCATTAAGATGCCTCCTAAAAAGGATGTTCCATCTCTGAGGAGACCATCAGCCACTGTAACCTCAAGGTTAGTTCATATATTGGCCAGATCAGGGAAAGCTCGCATAAAAACTTCTTGTCCACTACATCAATTCTTCCCAGCACATACCTCATAACAAGTATTCTTTGCTAGACTAGGCCAAAGCTTCCTGAGATATCTCCGTACTGATGTTCCATAGGTGGTAGATACTGCATTGGTTCACCATTGCTTTGTCTGCCCACACTTATTCACAATTACCTCCTTCCATACAGCCTGTTCATTTCCATTGAATCTCCATAACCATTTCATGAGCAAGCAATCATTCTGATTTAATATATAGAGGATAATGTTGTGCACCTTGATGATTAAAGTTTGAGCATATTCAACCTACATGCCTCTACTTCATTTCTTCTTGTATAAAATCTCAAAGTGACTATTATATTACGATATACAAATGGATTTGTAATATTTCTCAATTTATATAGCCAGCGGTCAACAAGAAGCATCAATTGCTACATGCATAGGGCAACTTTGGTAACAGAAAACACCATTGCGACATATCAAAAGAGTCAAATTTACCCAAATTACTTTTAAACATCATTAATGTTGAGATGTGTCATATAAAATACGACATTAGGCCATACAGATATCAATAATTATTTTAGGTTTGTAAAGAGTCTTTATTTTTCAATTGTGTCCAGCCAAACACCATTACATAAATTGAAACAAAGAAAGCAAAAAAATACTACTCAACATAGTGCATTATGTACCACTGGCGCCAGCCGACCACCACTCTACACAATATTTAATCTATAATATCCCACTACTATAAAACCCTAATATTATCAAAGGTTCAACCTGAAAAGTTAGCGGATGAAGTGAGGATTGTCCAAGACCATATAAAGAGATATCCAATTTCCTCAAGTAATGAGGGTGATTCTAACAACCACCTAGACTCCAAGATCTAGACATTTGGAGTGTGAACAAATGGGGGCCCAAATTTGTTAAATAAGATTGGAATCGGCCTTAGCTCTGACGTTATATAACAAAAATTGACTTTGGGCTAACTTAAGCACAAAAGTTCATGAAATTGGGATATCCACGACTATCATTAATAATATCATATTATCTTATGTCCTAAAAGGAAAGAAGGGTTGCCCAAACCAAATAAGGAGACAATTCATTCCCTCAACCAACATGAGGTGTTATAATAAGTAAACCACAGAATCTAAAAACCAAGTTTTGAAGTAGGACACTTATTTATCTATATTACTTTTGTAAAAGATATGGGACTGGGCCTAACTCAATCTCAAAAGTTAGCTCATGAGGCGAGTATTGTCCAAGTTCATATAAGAACTCCAATTTCCCTTTTTTCCAATGTGGAACTTCTTAACGCTGCCTCGCTTGGCCGGACCCCAACTAGAGTGTGGACACTCTAATACGGGGGCCAACAATGGTGATCTTGCAATGGGCCTAGCTCTGATACCATGTAAACCAAATAGGGAGACGATTCATTCCCTCGACCAATGTGAGGCATTATAATAAGTAAACCACATCATCTAAAAAGTCAAGCTTTAGAGTAGGACATGTATTTATCTATATTACTTTTGTAAAGATATAGCACTTGGGCCTAACTCAACCCCAAAAGTTAGCTTATGAGAGGGAGGATTGTCCAAGTCTATATAATGACTCCAATTTCCCTATCCTTTTCCACTATGGAACTTCTTAACACTCCCTCGCTCACCCAGATCTCAACTAGAGCATGAACACTACAATATGAGGGTCTAACATCAGTTATCTTGGGATGGGCTAGCTCTAATATCATGTACGATGGGAGGATTGTCCAAGTCCACGTAAGGAATCCAATTTCTCATCCCTTTTTTGATGTGGGACTTCTTAACAACTTTAAAAGCATGAACCCCTAAACTTAAAAGTTAAATTAATAAAATACCCTTCTTAAAAATTTATTATCCTATTTATTAAAAAAAAACTGCATATAAACAACCCTAACCAAATGGATGTATTCTTTAGCCCAAAAAATAACTAACTTCTTCAAATTAATTTTTACTGCGATTTTTCATAATAGTCACAATCATGACCCTTTCAAAAAGGACTCCTTATTTACTTTCTCCCAAAGTTTTGTTTTGTAAGTCGTCCTCCTCGATTTTGATTGTTATATTTCTTTTAATTTCTGTGTTTAGAATTCTCCGATTTTATAATTGTGGTTGGAATTTTCTTTGTCAAAGAAGAATGGTTAAAAATAGCTTGATACTATTAAGGAATGCACATAAACATTATCTAGCAAATTGCCTTAAGCTTGCAAGGCCATATAAACTAAGAATAAGAGTGCACTTTTAAAGTTACTTTTTAAACATCATTAGAGTTTCCATGCTTTGATAAGAGATATTAGAGATTGAGGCTGTGTTCATGAGGAAAGAAAATGCAAGGAAGCGTTTTCTAGGAAATAAGTGATCTTTTACTTATTTTCTTATTTGGTATACAAATTAAAAAAATGTAACCCTAAAAGAATTTATATTTATATATATATAATAAATTATAAGGTCAGGTTGGGATTGCGGTACAGGCAGGGACTAGGCAAGGAGGGAGGTTATAAGAGTAAGGAGAAATCCATGCAACTTATTTTTTCCTATTTTTATTATAAAAGTCACTTTCTTTATTTTCAAGGAGCTTGATTTCTTAAAGAAAACCTTATCCAAAATTTTTTACCAACCGAACAAGAGAAAATACTATACTGAATGCACCTTGATATGGGTTAAAGATGACAATTAGTAAGTAATAAAGAATTTATTAATTCCATGCAACTAGTCAACAAAAATATATATGATTTCCTTCTAAGAGGCAGCACCAGATGCATCAAAGGAACATTCTTTGGTAGTTGCTTTAGACTTTATTGATTATTCTTCCATCAAATGTATAAGTAATACTTTATTCCTATTTACTCAATATTTTGTAAAAACTTATATCTATATCTTTTAAGCATTCTTCATAGACATACTTGGCATTTTAGTGAAAGTGGAGACTTTTATTTGAGAAGGGAAAAGGATAGAAAAAAGAGAGTACTTATATGAAGGAAAGGGAAGATGGAATTACTTGTCGTTAATTATCCATAAATAATCATTCATTGAAACTAAAGGCATTTAATTTAATAAATATAACATCTAATTGCAAAATAAAGGTTTGATCATATAACCTTACGTGAGAACTGATAAAAAAATGGATGAATGAAATTTTGTATACAAAAATGTTACTCCCTCCGTCCCATTTTATGTGGCACCCTTTGACTTGGCACGGTGTGTAAGAAAAAAAAAGACTTTTAAAACGTGTGGTCTAAAATCATTCTTAGATATTTGTGTGGTTGAGAATCATTTCATTAAGGGTAAAAAAGGAATTTTAAAGATAAATTGTTTCCCATTAGAGTAATCTGACATTCTTTTTGGGACGGGCCAAAAAGGAAAGGATGCCGCATAAAATGGGATGGAGGCGTACATGAAACACATTGTGTTGCCATGGTTGAGGTATAAGGGTAAAAGGGGGGATTACAGATTGTTTATAGCTCATACCATACATGCAAATAGAGTAAAAGAAACATGTATGTGTGTAGAATTTGTTAAATTCCCTTGGCATGCAATTTTTTTTTGAATTCTCATTAATGAGTTATGACTTTGCCTCCCCACTTGTGGGATTTCACTGGGTATGTTGTTGTTGTTGTTGAGTTATGACTTTGCCACTAACTGTAATGTCATGATATGTGACAATTACAATATATCATGAACTTTAGTATTTATAGTAATTTTTTTTAACTTTAAACTTTCAATTTTCTTTTAAATATTGTTTAATGACATAGAAGGTTATAATATTATACACTTTACAGTTATAAAATAGTTACTTGGTTGCAATGTTACAACATAAATAGAATTGATATTATGATGCTTTTTGCTGTTTCATTTTACTTTAACCAAAAAACCAAACAATGCTATTTTCATTATTTCAATAAAAATATCTTTAAAATACTCCCTCCGTCAATATATATCTTTAAAATACTCCCTCCGTCCCATTTTATGTGGCACTCTTTGACTTGGCACGAGGTTTAAGGAAAAAAAGAAGACTTTTGAAACTCATGGTCTAAAATCATCCATAAATATTTGTGTGGTTGAAAATCATTTCGTTAAGGATTAAAGAAAAAATTTAAAATTAAATTGTTTCTAATTATGGTAAAGTGATACTTTTTTTATGGGACGGGCTAAATAGGAAAGGGTGTCACATAAACTGAGACGGAAGATATATTTGTATTGGTACAAAAAGAAAAACCAAATTTTATTGCAAACTGGTAGTAAGAATGAAGATTTCACATAATTTTTCAAAATTGATACAATATAATCAAGAGGTAGAATTGAAAATGTTTAATTATAGAGAAAATTCATACAGTTGAAAAAGTTTATGCAATTCCTATGAAACAAAAAGATATTCTTTTTAACCAATAGCGAAGACCCAATATAATTATCATTAAGATTGAAGATCGAGTTGAAGGATGTTTAATTGCATAAAAGATACATGCAATTGAAAAAGTTGGTACAATCGAAATTAAGGATGAGGTAATAAACGTGACGATACAATTAAGAAGATGGACATGTTTTTTTAAGACAACCCCCTCATATAATTATCATTAGGAATGGATGCAACAAGAATTTTGTATATATATAATAGTATTGGGTAAAATATACTTCATCACCATTTATCATAAAATTTAATAAGTAAAATCAATTTTGATACTATAATTAAATTTTGATTGTCCATCTTCATAAGTTCATAAGTTCAGATAATATCCAACCATCTTGATCTATTAATCAGTCATATAAGCTTAAACATTATTCTTTTATGTATAATTATTCACTCAAATCTTTATAGTAATAATGTTATCGTACATTAATGTTTATTACCTAACTCGGCATACACGTGCAATGCACGTGCTGAAAAACTAGTTTAATCAACTCTTTGAACATCTCGTTTAAAAAGAACTCTTCAAACATCCCTTACTTAATAGTGGAGGGGGGATATATACATCTCACTGTCACGCATAGCCCATTTTGGAGTTCAAACAGGTCTGAACCGACTTATGTTGAAGAATCAATGGATGAGTTGTGGTTAAGGGTGAAATGTCACTCAAACCCAGAGCTAGTTGGTTCTCCCAGAAATGCGTTAAGGCGTTGCAGTTGAATGGACATCTAGAGGTACAGCAGTGTTTTGATACAGGCCGTGAGAGCGGTATTAAATCGAGGCAAACTCTAAATATTATGTATGTACTTCATCTAGACTTACGAGAGTGAACGAGCTTACCATGTTAATGCATGAACAATTTCATGCAAAAACTTAGGCAGGTTATGTCTAATGGGACTTGTACAAGATGATGTAAACTCATTTAACTAAATGATTCAATGATATATGATTCTGAATGTAGTCTTCATAGTTCAGTCTAATTAGAAGCACATCAGAATAAAACAAACTTATTATGCTGGATATTGTTTTAAATACATATTAAAAGTAAAAGACACATACGCAACACTAGAACACATTATGAATTTATCATTGTCAATGATAAATGTGGTAGACACATAAGGAACAGTAAAACACATTATGAATTTATCATTGTCAATGATAAATGTAGTACTATCACTAATTTTGCTCACTCTGCTCCTTTCTCTCTCTATCTCTCCTTTTTTTGATAACCGAGAGATTCGTCCATGACCCATCTTTTGGACACACTGCAATCTTCTAAACTCGATGGATAACGGGCCCGCCCCTCTACCCTTCTCCACTTAAATACCAAGCTTCGCTTTGCATGGTGGAGCTTAAACCTATGACCTAAGCCACAAATCCTCCAACCTTTGCCACTTGAGCTGGGCCGGGGGCGCCTTTCTCTCCTTTTATATAAAACGAAGTAAACGATTTCATAGTGGGCAAAAGATGCAAAAGGATAGTATGAGGATATTACAATTGAATCACAAAAAGAGAGTATAGTAGCTCCTCAACAGTGTAGGCTAATCAAAGACCGGGACCTAACAAACTGCAAAAAAGACATTCAGTGGTATCTACAGAGGATATTCTACTCCTTTGTCTAGTCCTTGTTTTCACGTTTTTTCTTGTCAAAATGTTTTCCATCCTTTAGTCAGTCATGTATAAATTTGAAATAACAAATAATGTTGCAACTCAACTAAATATATGAACCATCCACATTAATATTGCTTAAACATTAAGAAATGGTTGTATTCCAAGTATGTAAATATACCTAATTGGAAGTTGCTATATTCATATAGGAAGAAAGTATAAGTTTCAAAACATAGTAACACTTTTTATGACCAAGAAATCTGTCCAGAGCCAACTCTTAGGACCAACTGCATCATTCAAAACTCAAGGATAATGGGCCCGCCTCTCTGCCTTCTCCACTTAAATAACAGACTTAATTTGCTTGTCACAAGACTTGAACCGTGGAGCTAAGTCACAAGTCCCTTAACCTTTGCCGACTTGAGTTAAGCCCTGAGGACCAAATCATAATATTAGCCATACAGCTCTTCCCTTTTCAACCCCTTAATGTGGTCTTGTCAAAACTAAATAAGCATGAATACTTGAACTACCAATCACCCACATTTCTACTAGACATATGCAGTAAGCTAATACTGTTACATATCAAGATAATTGTGATATCCTTGCAAAAAGAAAGAAAGACCAACTAATCTGTTTTTGACTTCAGTTACAACAGGAAGTCTGAAGAGTCATTTTAGCTGTCCACCATGAACTTACAGGAAATGCATCGAAATATTCTTAACACTAATTGTCATACTCAACAAAATTCCTATTGAACTCAGGCTAATCGAGCTTACCAAAGGATAGCTAGTTCTGAAGCCAACTATAAAAAAGAGTGTTGCAGACTTGCAGTAGGTAGGTACTAGGTAGACAGCATTAAACCATCTAACTATTGTTAACACTCCTAATACCAAATCCTGAATAAAGCAGATGGAAACATAATTATTCCAACCCCAACTAATTTCTCTCACAACTTCACATAAGGCAGAGGAGAGTTCGACCATTTTAGGGTGATGATGGAGGAGTAGCGGCTTACTTGATTTCAATTAAAAAACAAAAGTGCAATCCCACAAGTGGGGTTGAAACAGCATACTTGATTTACTTGAACTAAGTTCTGATCAATACAGTTGGAACTACTACTTCCCAGAATGCTCATAAATAGCATCTGCAACAGCACATCTTTCACATAAACCAATACAATCAAACAATAACAACAATAAAGCATGAAATTCACTGCAAATTAAGCTAAGTTACATAAGCAAAAAAAAAAAATCCAAAAAAACATAACTTTAGCATTGCCACAAGACTCAGCATCAAACTAAAACTAAATTAACAGGAGTTTTAAGAAAATTACCACATACTGCCACGGTATTTCAATGTCCATGGACCACTTTCAAGTGACTGATCAAAATGACTATGCACCTTATGCCTCCTTTTACCACTCTGATCAACCAACGTCAATTCAAACAAAGCCCTAACATCCGTTCCCTCACTAGACAACGCAATAAAAACTGACACACCTTTTACCACTCTGATCAACCAACGTCAATTCAAACAAAGCCCTAACATCCGTTCCCTCACTAGCCAACGCAATAAAAACTGACACATACGTTGAATTATCCTCAGGGTTTACGCCATCAGGATAGAAATAAATAGCCCACTGATGACCACCAGCGGTGAAATTATCACTCGCGATGTGCTTCCCAACTTCCATTCCTTTAGCCAATGAATACCCCTGAATCACAAATCGGTGTGAACCGTTTACCGTATCCATCACCGACCAGGAACTCGTCGCCCAGGTTAAGTTGCTCGTGTTCCTGTCGGGTACATGGGTGATGATCGGCGGCTCCGACATTGTGAATTGAGGATTTCTTTTGGGTTTGTTAGGGTTTGGAGAAGGGAAAATTCATGAAAGGAAGGGTACTTGTAGGGAATTAGTTGGAAAGTTTTGGATAAAAAATGGGAAGATTGAGAAGATAAATTTGTTTAGGGTTTTGGATTTTGTTCGGAAGATTGAAAAGATGAAACACTGGCCGGAAATGTTCGATTAATTGGGCGGTGTTAGTAGCATGAAATCAAATTAATATGTTTATACACCTTTTACACATTATTTGGATGGTTATTACTTATAGTGTGGCTATTTTAAGAAGGAAAAATTAATCTCATGCCGTTTTGAAGCAAACTATTTGTATTCATATACTTCCTTATATTTATATCCTTCTACTATTAAAATTAGTGTGTTGATGTCATACTGGCATTAGCGCCACTTTGTGTTATATACCAATAGGGTATACATATACCGACAGGGTATCACAAATGATTTAGCTCAGTCTTATATGATACCAATATGGTATCAATATACTGATAGAATATCATAAAGAATATATTTTCTACTAATTCAAATTTCAATAAATAAGTTCGTAACTTAAATAATTTTTCTTAACCATTCCATTTCTTAAAAAAGAAAAGAGTTCAAAACTATATGATACCGATATGGTATCAATATACCGACAGAATATCATAAAGAATATATTTTCTACTAGTTCAAAATTAGTAGAAAAAATGTCTAATTGCAAAATAAAGGTTTGATCATATAACCTTATGTGAGAACTAATAGAAAAAATGACGAATGAAACTCTATATACAAAAATGCTACATGAAACACCTGGTGTTGCCATGGTTGAGGTATAAGGGTAAAAAGGGGGATTCAAGAATCATCTTTGTTGACAGTTTATACCATACATGCAAATAGGTTTAAAAAACATGTGTATAAGTTGTTAACTTCCCTTGGTGTGCAATTTTTTTTTGAATTCCCATTAATGAATTATGACTTTGCCACTATCATAAAATCTAAGTTATTGATTTAAAAAAAAAATCATCATTAAATCTACTATACCTTTTTTATATACTTATAAATCTCATACCTAAAAAAAAGTAATAGCTCCCAAAAAAGGTATACGACTTGAGGAACTAAGGGAATAACTACTAAATCATAATTATTGATATTTAAGAATTAACTGAAACACAAACATAATAGTGTAAAGGTGCAAAACAAAGAAATTACTTTTAATTTCAAAATATACCAACTAAAGAGGTTGGGGTAGTGAAGAGGTAAATGACTTAATAATGTATTTAAGTTTTTGTAGATATCATCTACTCTCTCTATTCCACTTTGAACTTTGCATGTCCCGCAAAAAACAATGATGAGTACTTTACTGCAATATCCATACTAATTAATGTTTAGTCTTTGATCACGGGAAATGACTTGGGATATAAGTAATTAATGTTTATCAGTTGATATGCTAAAAGTGACAAGTAAAACTGAAAATATATTTTAAGTATAATAAACAAAATAGATACGGCGGGGGGAATAAAAAAGTTGAAATGTTTAATGACCTAGAAGGTTATAATATTATACACTTTACAGTTACAAAAAAAGTTACTTGGTTGCAATGTTACAACATACATAGAATTGATATTACTACGCTTTTTACTGTTTCATTTTACTTTTACCAAAAAATCAAACAATGCTATTTTTCATTATTTTAATAAATATATCTTTAAAATACTCCCTCCGTCTATGTAGAACTCTTTGACTTGGTATGGTGTTTAAGGAAAAAAGGAAGACTTTTGAACTTGTGGTCTAAAATCATTCTTAGATATTTTGTATGGCTGAGAATCATTTCATTAAGGGTAGAAAGAAAATTTTAAAGGTAAATTGTTTTCAATTAGAGTTAGATGACATTCTTTTTCAGACGGACCAAAAAGGAAAAAGGTGCCACATAAAATGGAATAGAGGGAGTAATATACTACTTCCTCTGCCCCATTTTATGTGGCACAGTTTGACTTGGCACGGTATTTAAAGAAAAAAAGAAGAATTTTGAAACTCATGGTCTGAAATCATCTATAAATATTTATATGGTTGATAATAATTTCATTAAGGATAAAATGAAAATTTTAAAATTAAATTGATTCTAATTCTGTTAAAGTGATATTCTTCATAGGACAGACTAAATAGGAAAGGGTGCCACATAAAATGGGACAGGGGATATACTTGTTTTGGTACAAAAAGAAAAACCAAATTTTATTGCAAACTAGTAGTAAGGATGAAGATTTCACATAATTTTTCAAAATTGATACAATATAATCAAGAGGTGGAATTGAAAAATGTTTAATTATAGAGGAAACTCATGCAGTTGAAAAAGTCGATGCAATTCCTATGAAACAAAAAGACATTCTTTTTAAACAATAGCGAAGACCCAATATAATTATCATTAAAGATTGAAGATCGAGTTGAAGGATGTTTAATTGCATAGAAGATATATGCAATTGAAAAAGTTGGTACAATCGAAATTAAGGATGAGGTAATAAACGCGACAATAACAATTAAGAAGATGGACATGTTTTTTGAAGACAACCCCCTCATATAATTATCACTAGAAATGGATGCAGCAAGAATTTTGTATATATGATAGTATTGGGTAAAATACATGTCATCACCATTTATCATAAAATTCAACTAGTAAAATCAATTTTGATAGTATAATCAAATTTTGATAGTCCATCTGTTGTAAGTTCATAAGTTCATATAATATCGAACCATATAATAAGATAATCTATTGATCAATCATATAAAGCTTAAACATTATTCTTTTACGTATAATTATTTACTCAAATCTTTATAGTAATAATATTGTCGTACATTAATGCTTATTACATAACTCGGCATACACGTGCCGAGTAATGATATATGATTCTGAATGTAGTCTTTATAGTTCAGTCTAATCAGAAGCACATCAGAATAAAACCAACTTATTATGCTGGACATTGTTTTGAATATATTTTAAGAGACGCATAGGGAACGTTAGAACACAGTATGCATTTATCAATGTAAATAATAAACGTAGTATTATCACTAATTTTTCTCACTCTACTCCCCCCCCCTGTCTCTCCTTTTTTGATAACCGAGAGATCCGTCCCTGGCCCATCCTTTGGACCAACCGCAACCTTCTGAACTCGGTGGATAATGGGCCCCTCTACCCTGCTACACTTAAATACCATGCTTCGATTTGCATGGTGGGGCTTGAACCTGTGACTTCGGCCACAAATCCTCCACCCTTTGCCACTTGAGTTGGGCCCGGGGGCGCCTTTCTCTCTTTTTTGTAATAAAGTAAACGATTTCATAGTGGGAAGAAGATGCAAAAGGATAGCATGAGGATATTACAATTGAGATCACAAAAAGAGAAAGTATACAAGCTGCTCAACGGTGTAGCCTAATATAAGACCGGGAGCTAATAAACTGCAAAAAAGACATTCAGTGGTATCTACAGAGGATATTCTGCTCCTTATGTCTAGTCCTTGTTTTCACATTTTTTCTTGTTGAAATGTTTTCCATCCTTTAGTCAGTCACGTATAAATTTGAAATAACAAATAATGATGCACCTCAACTAGATATATGAACCATCCACATTAATATTGCTTAAACATTAAGAAATAGTTGTATTCCAAGTGTGTATATATAACTAAGTGGACGTTGTTATATTCTTATAGGAAGAAAGTATAGGTTTCAAAACATAGTAACACTTTTTCATGACCAAGAAATCTGTCCAGAGCCAACTCTTACGACCAACTGCATCATTCAAAACTCAAGGATAATGGGCCTGCCTCTCTGCCTTCTCCACTTAAATAACAATCTTAATTTGCTTGTCACAAGTCTTGAACAGTTGACCTAAGTCACAAGTCCCTTAACCTTTGCCAACTTGAGTTAAGCCCTGAGGACCAAATCATAACAAAGGTTTATTAGCCATACAGCTCTTTCCTTTTCAACTCCTTAATGTTGTCTTGTCAAACATCACAAGTCCCCTTAAGGTTCATTACCAATCACCCACATTTCTACTAGACATATGCAGTAAGCTCATGCTGTTACTTATCAAGATAATTGCAATATCCTTTCAAAAAGAAAAAAAAAAGACCAACTGATCTGCTTGACTTCAGTTACAACAGGAAGTCTGCAGAGTCATTTTACTTGTCCAACATGAACTTACAGGAAATGCATCTAATACTCTTAACACAAATTGTCATACTCAACAAAATCCCAATTGAACTCTGCCTAGTTGAGCTTACCAAAGCATAGCTAGCTCTGAAGCCAACTATAAAAAAGAGTGTTGCAGACTTGCAGAAGGTAGGTACTAGGTAGACTGCATTAAGTCATCTATCTATCGTTAACACTCCTAATACAAAATCCTGAATAAAGCGGATGGAAACATAATTATTCCAACCCCAACTAATTTCTCTCGCAACTTCACATAAGGCAGAGGAGTTAGACCATTTTAGGGTGATGGTGGAGGAGTAGCGGCTTACTTGATTTCAAAAAAAGGAAAAAAAGTGCAATTCCACAAGTGGGGTCTAAACAGCATACTTGATTTACTTGAACTAAGTTCTGATCAATACAATTGGAACTACTACTTCCCAGAATGCTCATAAATAGCATCTGCAACAGCACATCTTTCACATAAACTAATACAATGAAACAACAACAATAAAGAATGAAATTCACTGCAAATTAAAGCAAAATTACATGGCAAAAAGGAATCCCAAAACACATAACTTTACCATTGCCACAAGGCTCAGCATCAAACTAAAACTAAATTAACAGGAGTTTTAAAGAAATTACCACATGCTGCCGCGGTATTTCAATGTATATGGACCACTTTCAAGTGACCGCTCAAAATGACTATGAACCTTATGCTTCCCTTTACCACTCTGATCAACCAACGTCAATTCAAACAAAGCCCTAACATCCGTTCCTTCACTAGCCAACGCAATAAAAAGTGACACATACGTCGAATTATCCTCAGGGTTTTTTCCATCAGGATAAAAGTAAATAGCCCATTGATGACCACCAACGGTGAAATTATCACTCGCGATGTGTTTCCCAACTCCCATTCCTTTAGCCAATGAATACCCCTGAATCACGAACCGGTGTGAACCGTTTACCGTTTCCGTCACGGACCGGGAACTCGTCGCACGGGTTAACGGGCTCGTGTTTCTGTCGGAGACGTGGGTGATGATCGGCGGCTCCGACATTGTGAATTGAGGATTTGTTTTGGGTTTATTAGGGTTTGGAGAAGGGGAAATTCATGGAAGGAAGGGGACTTGTAGGGAATTAATTGGAAAGTTTTGGGTAAAAAATGGGAAGATTGAGAAGAGAAACTTGATTAGGGTTTTGGATTTTGTTGGGAAGATTGAAAAGATGAAACAATGGCCGGAAATGTTCGATTAATTGAGCGGTGTTAGTATCATGAAATTCAATTAATATGTTTATATATACATATATACAATACAATATTCTCTATGGGTCTATTTTTATGTATTTCGTGTTTTACTTGACACAGCCTTTACGCATTATTTAGATTAGACGGTTATTATGTATGAAGTTGCTATTTTAAGAATAATTTATATTATATCGCTAGTTACGCATACGAGTGACAATTATGGATTGGACCTAATTTGAGCCGTCATAATAGGTCAAGACAATAAATGGGTGAAGACCCAATCTAACTCGAATTTGCTTGGATCAAAATAGATTGAGTATTGAGATATAGAGCGGGTCAAAATTCAACACGATCAACTTTTATTTATTTTAATATTTTGATACTTAATTAAATTATATATATATTTTATTCTAACTATATAAAACATATCAAATTTAAAAATAGTGTTTTAAAAATATTCTGATAAAATCTCTCTCGAGTCAATTCGGGTTGCATATTAATCCAATTTTAAATGTGTTAAAATGAGTTAGGTTGAGATGTCCCCTTAAGGTTCATTACCAATCACCCACATTTCTACTAGACATATGCAGTAAGCTCATGCTGTTACTTATCAAGATAATTGCATTGTTGAGATGGGTTGCGCTAATAGATGGGCGGGTTAATTCAACGGATTGAGTTGGTTGGATTTAATTTTGCCACCCCTAGTTACGTAATAATGAAAGATCTCATTTTATGTAATGATTAATTCAATATGATAGTGTAGTAATATAAAGAAAAATTATTTTATCTTTTCTTTAGTAACTTTAGCAGGTATTTTCTTTTCTTTTCGTAGGTTTATACTTCGAAATGTTGATATATGATATTAAATAATGACTAAAAATAAAAAAAATTCAAATCTTATATTTATTAAAACAATATTGTATAATATAATGCAATATAATATGATTTATCATGAAATAATACATAATAATCACTCAAACATACAAGAGTAAATTATAAATATCTCTTGAATTTTCAAATTGGCTAAATAAAAATAAATATTTATTTTTAATATTGTGAACAAGTAAAAAATGATGAGAAAAGTACCTCTGTATTTGTTGCATGAAATTTTATAGGTGGTAAATGTGTTGTATTAATAGTTTGGTTAAATATTTATTAGAGCATGATATTTATAATATATTGTGTAAATTTTTTAAACTACTCAGTAAGTTAAGAATATATGTTGATTAATTGTTAAAATGTCATATCCAAACACATATGATGTGTTTATTGGGTTAATGTAAACATACATGAATTTAAATATTTATTATTTCTTTGATGATGCTAAAAATTAGTTGAAAGAAAACAATGGCAAAGCTATCATGAATCATAGGATTCACATGAATTTAGTAATGTTAGACCCCGTAAATTGTATATTGGAATTTGAATAACTTTT
>DF361967.1:0-10672 GCA_000787875.1 Solanum virginianum
TTGTTGAGGGGTTGGTACCTTGACCACTTTGATGAAGGGTGTTAAGTCTATTAACATTGTTGAGGGGTTGGTACCTCGATCACTACCAAGGGGGTGTTAAGCCTTGGATTTTGAGTACTAGTTTCTTGGTCTATGATGATGGTCTCTTCTTCTACGTAATATGTTCTATATAAGCATGTTTACTTTAAGAATCTTTCATACATGTTATATTGCTACTGTAATATCTATTGATTATTATCATTATGCATTTCGACTATGTTGCCTATCCCTTGTCGCATTGCATTCTACATACTTAGTATATTTAAATATATTAATGCATACTCTATGCCTACATGATATTACCATGTAAGAATCGGAGCTCCATTTGGCCATCTTCCTCCTTAAGGTGGCTAGTCCAATTGTCTCTCAAGCTAGTTGGTGAGTCCTCCATTCCTGGGACACTGGTCTATATTTTTTATGCTTTGTACTGATACTCTCTTCTTTATTGCTACTTTAACTATGAGGGTGAGCCCAGTTGCTTGTCTTGTGCCCCGTTATGTATTAATGTTTAGAGGTGTGGTTGGATAAGTTGAGTATTATGCTTGAGCTTTGACTCATTTATGATATTTAAGTATTACTTTCTCTTTTCTCTCTCGCTCTCTTAATCCCAATTCCCCTTGTTGTATTTGTCTTTTATTCTCATTTTAATTGCTTCCGCAACAAAAAATGTGTAATGATATGCTATGAGGCTTGTTTGGGGTTCCTTTGGGTTCCCCTTTCACCGGTCACGTCTAGGCCCTAGGTTCAAGGTGTGACAGTTAGTAGAATCCCATTGTCCCATAACAATGTGCCACCGTAGGAAATAGAAGTCACCCGCTAGTAGATGTTGATTACTAGACTAAGCGATAGTAGAGGTTGCTCAATAGCAAGTCTTTAGTGGATCCACAAGGCATTTTAGGAGGTCACCTTGGCAAGTGATCTCCCTCTTTCTCCGGTGTAGGGAAAACATCGAGACTCTGTAGTTACCTTAAATAGTTTATGTCAATTAAAGAGAGCTCTGATATATGTTCAAAGTTCTCCTTATGACCCCAAGATGTCCTCTTATGATGATTAATATTGGTTCCTTCATATTATTTCCAAAGGTGTTCTAAATCTCCTATGACTCATTGTTTCACATGTTCCAATGGTATTTCTCAAAAAGGTATAGGACTATGTCTTTAAGTATGTAAGGTGGTCTCCATTATGATTATTAATATTTCTTTCATAATAAAATAGTCTTTTATGTAAAGTGATGTAATTTTCACCCAAGGATATTAATATTTTAATAGTTTATAATAACATATGTTCTCCCACTAACCTAAGTCTATATGTCTCATCATGCATTCAAGTAAGGGTAAGTTCTTTATTTCTCATATGCATTATATCATGTTCTATGGCGAAAGTAAAATGTTTAATTGATAATCTACATGCATGTTCCAAGTTTATATGATTTTCTTATTCAAGACTATGCTCATCTATGCATCCTACTAAGATCTTTCCAAAGTTGCCTTTTTATGTTTAAACTATATTGGCTTGATTATGACTTACTAATGGCCTTGTAAATGTATGATTTTAACATGAGACTTAGCATGAATCATCTTATCATTTTTCCTGTGTCATGCACTGCATATCTTTATACTAGTATATTCAAAGTACTAATGCATACTTCAATGCGTACATGATTTAACCATATGCGGATCAATGCTCCTCGATATCCTCACGTAGCTAGAATTAGAGTGTCGCAGCAGAAGTTGGTGAATCTTCTAGTTCAAGGATGACAACCTAGCTTTATTTCTAGGTTGATGTATTAAGATATTTTAGTTTTGGCTTATATAATTCCTCTTGCTATGATTGTATTTAAGGGTGAGCTTGAACATGTCATAGCCCCTGCCAAGTTGTGATAGAGGCATTGTTGGTCGTATCAAATTCTTATTTCTAGATGATTTACTTTTAAGTTATGGACCTTAGCCCCATTTCCCCTAGTTTTCTATTTCATCTTAGTATTTTATGTGTATGAATGCTTATGATATGTAAGATGGCTTGGGTGAGGTACCTTTAGGTGTCTCATTCGCCGTGTGATGACTAGTCCCCTAGGTCGAGTCGTTACACATACACCATTCAAAACATAATTATCCTCAAGTTAAGAATTTAACAACACAAAATCATAAGAAAAGAGTGAGAAATAAGTGTAAGTTATACGCTTATCAGGTATACTCCTTCACACTCATGCCACCTTGCCTCAAATTCATGAACTCTATCACTTTAGCTTCCCTTAGTTCAACTAGGAAGAAATGTTCAAGGAAAGTGATCTTAAATATCTCCCAATCAACAAAACCTTCTTCAACTCTTTTGGACTTTCATTGTGTGATCTAAACTTGAGCAACTCCCTTAAGTTGTTAACCCACTAATTTGGCCTTCTCCTCGGAAGATACCCCTATGATCTCCACCACCTTGCAAACCTCATCTATAAAATCTTGTGGATCCTCATCCACCTTAGAACCATAAAACTCTGGGGGATTCATTCTAGCAAAATCTCTTATCTTAAAAGCTAGATAAGAAGTCTTTGGAGAAGCAGCAACTTGAGATAACATAGTAATCGCAGTCCCAAACTCATCACTGGTAACTTCGTTAACATGAGGACCATGAGGAACTTGAGGATTCCTCATTAGCATCAACTCCCCTAGACAATGGAGCATGTTGTGGAGGCATTTTATGAAGATGTCAAATGACAAGCATTAGGGAATGAGAGCCTTAAAGGCATGACATAGATTACCGAAGAAGCAAAGATTTCCTAAACATCTCATAGCCTCTCGCTCATGGATGTGGCGCACTTCACACCTATGAACAAGTATGTACTGGAGGTGACATGTTGAACTCCTTAGGATACTTTCAAACCTTCTGCTCTGATACCAAGTCTCTCATGATCCAAACCTAGAGCCTAGACATGACACGATGAATGTGACACCCAAAGGCACCCCATCTAAGCCTCTTTTTCATATCATAAGGATACATAAGAAAAAGTAAGAAATTCATAAAAGAGAAAGAAAGAAAAACATAACAACATAAGAGTCAAATGTTTCCCTTAGGGGAATAACATCAACCATGGTCCAATATATGCCTCTACAGAAAAATCTTAATAGGGTCTAGCACATAGCTCACCCTCAAGATGTAATATCAAGAGAAGTCATAAAGTCTCAATTATAAGGAAAATATCATATGAAATGGCTTGTTCCTGAATCTTGGGAACTCGCTAACAAGTCTTCAAAGCTCAAATATAAGTCTAGCCACAAAATAGAGGAATAGTCTCATCATCGCCCATTCTTATATGGTTAGATCATGTAGAAAATAGTATGCGTTAGTATATGAAATGTACTAAGCATGTAAGTATGCCATGCATCAAGGAACATCATAACATAACATCAATATACATAATCATACTAATAGAATAAGGACACAACATGTATGAGCAATGCATGTTTAAGACTATGAGAAGAAGCATCTTTAAAACCTTTCATAATCTTAGCATACATATAGGGGAATAAGACTATAACTGATAATAAGACCATGCGGATTATTACATGGAATATTGATATTCCCTCTATAATAAGCAAAATAGGAGTCTACTTTGTCAAGGTAGACTCAACCCCACCTTTAGGCTTATCCCAAGCACAATGAGTGTCAAATGAACATAAAAGATCCCACCCTTTTGATTTAACCCTAGAAAGGTGAGTATCAAATTTACATAATGCTAAATAGATCCAATAGCTAGCTTTATAGGAATTAATCATCAAGCCATTTTGGCACCTAGTTATGAGACTTGAGGAATTATATAAGGACCTTTGGGGTTAGTCTCCCTCACAAAAGCCCATTCGGTGCAAAGTCCTATCCCACGAAATACATAATCATATATATACATAGCTTTCAACATAACTCATACTTCCGTAGCTCGTAAAATAGTCATCATAACTTCATGAAATCATTTCGTATTATAGGAATAGTCCATCTACATAACTTTCATATAGTATGGGGTTTCCTTGGAAATCCTAAGACCTATGGTGCACCTAGGGCTAAGTTTGGGTCATGACAATAAGACAAAATAATTCAAACTCATTAAAATTAATATGACACAAATGGCTAACCAAATCATTCAGATGCTCAATAAAACACAAGTTAAGAATGGAAAATCATAGCAATACCATATCATAACTAATGAAAATGTTAAACCAAGTGACTATGAAATTTAAAAAATTAAACTAAGACTTTTCAAAACGAGATTAAGCTATACTTTAGTCCAAAAATTTAAACCAGAAACATATTCTTAATGATTTAGATATACATATCCTAAATCATATTCAAGTTAAAGAAAATATAAGAGAGGCATGTATCATTGTTAAATGGCAACTTTACTATACTAAAAGCAAAAGACCCAAATCTAAACAAGCAAAGAATCTTAATCCTTATTGACATTATCAAAAATCAACTAATTGACTAACTAGAGCTTGAACAAGAAAGAAGGCTTAAATAAGGGTGAGACAGTATACCTTTTCTAGAGTAGCAAACAGGGGTTTCTTGTTAAGAATTCTAGACTCAAACTCAACTTTGGAACTTGAAGTCAAAATAAAAACATATAGGAGATAAGAAAGAAAAGAAGTAATGTGATTTTGAAAATTTAGAGCTTGTAGTAAAAGTGTGAACCATGCTTTTGTTTTAATTTTTGAATTAGTTCGCTAATTCCTCTCTATGATCTCTGAACACAAGTATTTATAAAAAGAAATTAGAGTTCTTGAGTGAGAATTTGAGCTTGAAATTTTATATTTAAGTCAAAGGACATTCAAAAGGTGAGTTGGATATTCACGTGATTGAGAGACACATTATAAAAATGGAAAGGAAAGATTTGTCCACCATTTGTGAATTAGTAGTAGTAGTAGTAGTAGTAGTAGTAGTAGTAGTAGTAGTAGTAGTAGTAGTAGTAGTAGTAGTAGTAGCAGCAGCAGCAGCAGCCCATAATAGGTTATGTGTGCCATGTGTTGATGGTTTGAGGGAGAGAATTCTTAATAAAGCCCATAATTCCTCTTATTCTATCCACCTCGGCTCCACCAAAATGTATAGAGACTTGAGGGAAGTGTATTAGCAGGGAGACATGAAGATAGATATTGCCAAATTTGTTTCCAGTTGCCATAGTTGTCGACAAGTCAAAAGGCTGGGTGGCCTAACCCAAGATATAGAGATTCCTACTTGGAAATGGGAAGTGATTAACACGGACTTTGTGGTTGGATTTCCCAAGACTAAGAAAGGTTTTGATTCCATATGGGTGGTAGTTGATAGGAAGACAAAATTGGCTCACTTTCTGCCAGTCAAAACTACATATGGGGCTAAAGAGTATGCAAGGTTATATATCCATGAGTTAGTGAGATTGTATGGGATTCCTTTATCCATTATATCAGATCATGGTGCACAATTTACTTCACAAATTTGGAGATCTTTTCAAAGGGGTCTTGAAAACAAAGTTCACCTTCGTACGGCCTTTCAACCTCAAACGCATGGCCAAGCTAAAAGGACAATTCAAACACTTGAAGATACACTTATGGCTTGTGTCTTTGAGGTTAAAGGTAGTTGGGATGACCATCTCCCATTGATTGAGGTTTCCTACAACAATAGCTACCACTTTAGCATCGATATGGCCCCTTTTGAGGCTCTTTATGGGAGATGTTATAGATCACCAGTGGGTTGGGTTGAGGTTGGAGAGGTGGATTTGTTAGGGCTAGATATGGTAATGGATTCTCTTGAGAAGATTAAGATGATTAGAAAAAGATTAAGTACAGCCCAAAGTCATCAAAAATCCTACGTCGATGTACGGAGAAGGGACCTAGAATTTCAAGTGTGTGATTGGGTCTATTTGAAGGTTTCTCCAATGAAAGGTGTGGTACGGTTTGGAAAAAAGTTGAAGTTGAGTCTAAGGTACGTTGGTCCTCATGAGGTAATAAAGAGGGTTGGCAAGGTAGCTTATGAATTGAAGTTGCCTAGTGAATTGAATTTTGTACATTCGGTATTCCATATCTCTATGTTGAGAAAATGTGTTGGTGATCCTAATGCCATTATGACTCTTGATGTTATGGGTGTTGTTCAGGACAACTTAACTTATGAGGAGGTGCCAGTTCAGATCTTGGATAGGCAAGTAAAGAGATTGAGAAACAAGGAGGTAGCATCCATTAAGGTCCTTTGGAAGACCCAACAAGTCGAAAGTGTTACTTGGGAGGCCGAAGCGAACATGCAAAAGTGGTACCCTTATCTCTTCCACTCAACTCAAGCCTAAGGTACTACTCCCAAGTTCCTATGTGACTTCAAGCCTTACATTTCAGCCCCTAAGTCATTCATATTCATTCATGTTTAAGTTGGTAAACTTCTGATGATTTTACACTTATGTTGAGAATTTGAAAATGTTGTTTTACATGTTATGTTGCATTCTTGTTGGGGCTAATTTTTTCATGATCATTCTTGTCTTGTACGTCTCATCTATAATCGGGGAGGAATGTTCCCAAGGGGGAGATATTGAAATGACCCCAAAAAGTGCCCAAAAATGTGCCTCAAAATACCCAAAATATTCATTTATTTATATCTGAAAATCTATTTAGATTTTTATAAAATCCAACTTCATATTCTTGTTCAGGAGGTCCAAATTAGGGTGACAAAGGTCTAACCTTGATTTTAAAGCGAAAAAATCAATTTATGAAATTGCACATGGTGCAATTTCCAGAGAGCTTTCTGCGTCACTTCCGCGATGCAGAGCAGTGTACTTGGAGTTTCCGCTTATCCTCCACAATGCAAAGATGTGTATCTAGGCACTGTCTTTTTTTAGACTACTCAATATTTTTTTCTAAGTGTTGTGACCAAATTTTCCAAGCGTGTTTTCACTTATACTTAGAATTATTTTACTCTTATATCACCCTAAACATTTCCCAAAACCCATTCCCACACTCAGTCTTATTTTATTGTCAAAAGCCAAATCTGAAAACCCTCATCCAGATTTAAGGATTCTCTTCAAGCCTCAAGTCTCCATTGTCAACCTTCACCAAAAACTTCTCCAAAGCTAAGGTATGTGGTGTTGAACTATTGGGTCCTTTCACCCATGGTGCCTAAACCCTCCTTTACTTAATATTGTATGATTTAAAGTTAATTTTACATATAGGTCTTGAATATTGAGAAATTTACTGCACAGTGACTCTAATACATGAATGTATGGTTGTTTTAGCATGTTTTGAGCTTCAAATCTTAGATCTAATGTTGGATTTAATGAGGGGTTTTGATATGATTGTCTTATGGGTGTTGTTTTAGCATGTTTTGAGCTTCAAATCTTAGATCTAATGTTGGATTTAATGAGGGGTTTTGATATGAATGTCTTATGGGTGTTGCAAGGTGTTACTTAAAGATTTTACAACTGATTTTTCTATATGATTTCATCTCTAAATTGTATGTTCCTTTACCCCTATTACACACCCCCAAGGTGTTTGACAAAATGTCCGATTATGGTTTCTTGAGAAATTAAAGGTAAAAAGCATGCGATATGATATGAATGATATTATGATGATTATATGGTGATGAAATTATGATGAAATGATCTTATGAACATGATTATTCATATATGAGGTATTGCATTAGAGCTCATGATGAATCCTATATAAAGTGTTGCATAGACCATGCCCAACCCAGGGGAAAAGAGTTAGGTAACCGGATGGGGTTTTATACTCATTCACTAGGGTGATGGGTGCGATCAACACCAACTGGATAGGGCTTTTTACTCATTCAGTAAAGAGATGGGTGCGATCATCACCAACCTAAATGAGGGGTTTATTTCTCATTTACTAGGGTGATGGGTACGATCATCACCAACCTACCAAGGGGTTTGTACCTTGAAGAGATAGCTTGGTCTCATCTTCACATATGATATTCTATAAGAGCATGATTTACTTAGCATGTTTTACTTATGCATTGATTATACATGCCATATTGATGTACTATGTCTATTGCCTATCGTCTTGCATTTTGGATTTTGATACCTATCTATTGTTGCATTGCATCCCATATACTTAATACATTCATCCATACTAATGCATACTCTTGCCTACATGATATCACCATGTAGGAACCGGTGCCCGAGTTGATCATCCTCCTCCTCCACCATATGGTTAGATGGTGCTACTCTAAGCTTGTGGTGAGTCCTCCATTTTGGGGACCTTGGTTATGTCTTTTCCCCCTATCTATGTATTGAGACACTACCTTATGTTATATTTGACTATGAGGATGAGCTCGATTACCATGTCTTGGTCCTCACTCTTTTAATGTTTTAGAGGTATATGTTGGACAAGGTGTGTACTGTGTATGAGATTAACTCTTTGACTTTTGACTTCGATGTTTATGCAAGTTTCCCTTACTCCCCTTGCCCTTACTTTAATTAAATATGTCTTTTTTTAAGCTTCCATATCCAAGGATGTGTGATGATATGCTAAGAGGCTTTTTTGGGGTCCTTTCGGGTTCTCCATTCATCGTGTCACGTCTTAGCCCTAGGCTTAGGTCATGACAAACTTGGTATCAAATCACTAGGTTGATAGATCATTGGATTCCAACACACTGCGTCGATTAGAGTCCTATTCATGGTTATGAAGTGCGCCATGACTACGAATAGGAGGCTTTGAGGCATTTTAGGAAAGTTTCCCTTCTTCATGTCCTAAGTCGTTCTATAGAGTTGTGATAAGCATTCACCCCTAACAATTGTTCTTCATGATGCTAGATCATGTCGAATACTAGAGGAAGGCGGGCCCAAACTCCAGAGGAGCAACCTACCAATGGTGAGCTCTGGGATGCCCTTACTATGCTTACCTAAGTGGTGGCCAATCAAGTTCAACAAGGGGCCTAAACCCCTCATGCTACTACTCCGGGAACTAGGGTAAGGAATTTCATAAGGATGAATCATCTAATTTTTCATAGGTCGAAGGTGGATGAAGATCCACAAGAGTTTATTGATGAAATCTATAAAATCGTGTCTATTATAGGTCGGGGGCCAAATAAGAAGGCTAAGTTAGCAGCGTACCAACTCAAGGGGGTGGCCTAAATTTGGTTTGAACAATGGAAAGGTGAGAAAGGTAATGGCTATATGGTGTTTTAGGAGGAATTCAAGTTGCCCTTCCTTAATCGATTCTTCCCTCTTGAGCTTAGGGAAGTGAAGTTGGTTGAATTTATAAACTTAAAGCAAGGAGGTATGAGTGTGAGGGAGTATGCCCTTAAATTTAACCAACTTGCAAAGTATGCTCCTCACTTGATGGTCGATTCAAGGTCAATAATTTATAAATTTGTTATAGGGGTCTCCGATTTAGTAAGTGAATAGTGCCAATCCACAATGCTTATTAGTGGCATGGACTTGTCTTGGTTAATGACATACGCCAAGCAAATGGAAGAAGAAAAGTTGAGAAAGAGGAGGGGCCATGAGGATAAGAAAGCCTGCCTTGAGGGCAAGTTCTAAAGGGGTGCTAGATTTCAAGGCTGAGGCCTCTTCATTCTACTAATAGGAGGTTTGCCAATGACTTCCCTAGGCCTCAAGGTAATGTTGGTTATGTGGCTCCCATTTGATGTTTGTCCTAGGTATGAAGGGGGTCATAAGGGCCCTTGTCTAAAGGGTACCAATGCATGTTTTGATTGTAAGTAGCTTGGTCACAAGAGGGTTGATTGTCCAAGAAAGTATGGCAAGGTTCGGGGTGTAAATACAGTCCCATTAGGTAGAGGTGGTTCTCAAGAAGGTGCCCTAAGGCACAATCCCTTTTATGTCTAGATGGGAGGCAAGGGGTTGGTGTGGCCCTCGATGTTATTACCGATTTGTTGAAAATTTTTGATCTTGATGTATGTGTTTTGATTGATCCGGGTGCCACCTTTTCCTTTCTTACCCCCTTTGTTCCTAAAAAGTTCCATATTGAGTCAGAGTTGTTGCATGAGTCATATGAAGTGTCTACTACTATTGGTGCATCCATTGTTGCTAGGAGGGTGTATAAGAATTGTCTGGTTTGCATATTGCATGAAATCCTACCTTGTGATCTTGTTAAATTAGACATGGTTAATTTTGATGTTATTCGTGGGATGGATTGGTTGCATGCATACTATGCTTCTATTATTTGTAGAACCCGTAGGGTCAAGTTTCAATTTCCTAATAAATTCATCCTTGAGTGGGAAAGTCATGATATCATAGTGAGGGGTAGGTTCATCTCATGCATTAAATCCCATAAGTTGATTTCCAAGGGGTGTTTGTATCATCTTGTGAGAGTCAAAGATGTAGAGTCCAAAGTCCCTTCCATTGAGTTGGTTCCGGTTGTGAATGAGTTTCTTGATGTCTTTCCAAATGACCTCCCTAGTATCCCTCCTAAAAGGGAGATAGATTTTGGTATAGATCTCCTTCCCGACACCTAACCTATCTTCATTCCCCCTTACCATATGGCCCTGGCGGAGTTGAAGGAGTTAAAGGAGTAATTGAAGGATTTGTTGGAGAAGGGGTTTATTAGACCTAGCCAATCCCCTTGGGGTGCATCGGTGTTGTTTGTAAAGAAGAAGGATGGGTCACTTAGAATGTGCATTGACTACTGGCAACTCAATAGGGTCACTATAAAGAATAGAT
>DF361967.1:22252-40572 GCA_000787875.1 Solanum virginianum
AAAATGGGATAGCAACTAAAAAAGAACATAATAAAGTGGAATCAAACTCATATAACATAAGAAATATCCCAAAACCTAGAGTCATGAGTACAAGAGCATCTAAATAGTGCAGAAGAATAAATACAACTATCTTAAAACAAGATACAAAACCATCTCATAATATCTAATACAAAGACTAAAAGAAAGCAGTAAAGAGAATCATAAATATCCTCGATGACCCGAAGTCTGAGCCTCACTAGTAAGATCTCGATGGAAGTAAAATAGCTCAACTAGAGTGATCAGCTACCCTACATGGGTACTTGTGCTTAATCTGCAGGGAGGAACAAAGTAGGGGTGAGTATACCAAAATGTACCCAGTAGGTTCAACAGACTAGATAAGAGAAATTGAAACAAGTATGCAATAATGAAGAATCTTATCCCTGCATCCAAAAAGGTTAGTGTGCAGTCAACCATATATATATAGAGAGAGAGAGAAAGAGAGAGAGAATGAAATAAGATATCCTTGATAACCTATAGTACCATACATCAATAAATGTGGATACAATACATGACTCATCAATACATATGGCAAGTGTTTTCCAGCTATGCCACCTACCCATGGTCAAGGTAATATCTGAATACCTCAACCTTGCCAACTGCCTGTGGTCAAGGATTATCATAGTATCATATCCTCGCTACCCACCCGTGGTTAAGGGAATAAAAGATATGAATCTCATTGTTGCCACCTACTCATGTCAAGGGGAATGGTACCAATGTGGAGCATAATACTCTTGCCTCCTACCCGGGTGAAGGGATGTCACAAGAAATACATAATAGATGTAAATAAATTATACAACCTAGAAATACATGTTAATATAGAGTTGCATCAAAATAGGAATATGATATCTCAATCTTATATAATCATATACGCATAAAGATTAATATCAAGGGTCCCAGCTAATGCCCAAACCATTATCATGCCTCAGATCATCATAATCATATCAGTAGTAAAGAATATCAATAATTTCGGACATTACTCATCTCAATTATGCAAGAATAATAGTAATATAGAACCTTACTCATCCCAATCATACAAGAATATCAATCATACCGGACCTTACTCATCCCAATTATACATATACATCTCATAGGAATATCAACAGCCATCAATTACCACATAATTACTTAAGCGGTCTCACAAGTCTCTTATTATCACATTCAATCCAAAATCATCATAATTCTCAAGATTTCATCTTAGTTCATCAATGGGATCAAAGTTTACATCACAAATCGGCTCAACCAGAATCACATTTTCCATCACTATCCCAACATGTCAATCCAATTACACAAAAAGAAACCATCTTTGTCTCATAATTACAAAATAAACATGATCAATAGCTCAAATCCATTACCAAAAGGTTAGCCTAACCTACCTCAATGCCAAAATCCTACTCGAACAAGCTTTCAATCAACTCATTCATTAAAATGATCCTCAAATCAATCCACTACTATTAGCAATAGATACTACACATCAAGAGGAGCATTTTGATACCAATATTGGCATAAATTAGGCTTAGGGGTAAAATGGTTAATTTTAGGGCTAAAATCTAAAGTTACTGAATTTGAAGATTAACTTTAAAATCAAGTTCTACGTGAAAAATGGAGTTCGTGGATGAAAATTTCACTAAACGTGAGTTCAAAATGATTGAGAAATCAACATTTAAAGATTTGAAATCGAACACCAAAAATCCCCAATTTTGGGTTTTCAAAACCATGAATGTATAGACAAATTCAAGATAAATCTTAAGAAAAATACTTAAATTAGTGTAAGGATTACTTACCTCAGTTAAACCTTTGAAAACCTCTCCTCAAAATTGCCCAAAAAGCTTAGTAAGTACGAAAATAAAATGAAAATAGTGTCTTCTGAGTTTAAAACTGTCCAGGTTATACATGCTCTTTATGATCGTGGATAGGCAATTGCAAATATGGGGGCCAAAATAGTTGATCCTCTGTGAACGTGGGTTGGTATCTCCAAACACGGCGGCCTGGTACATCTACACCAGATATCAACAAAACAAGCAAAATCAAGTCCAATTCCCTACTCAAAATGGACCCTTAAAACTCACATGGAATCAGAATTTCACAATTTTATATATATCTATACCATAAACAGTGATTCGAATGCAACAAAATCATCAAAAAGCAGTTTCAAGGCCTCCTCATCATATTTACCGATACAATACTATAAAACTACTTTAAAACTCAAAATACCAAAACTGCCCTCGGCTTCTCCAAAAATTATTAAGAGCCATTTCTATCTTTAGTTTTACCATCAGAACTATTGGAACTCTCGGAATTTTGATTTAAGCTTCCAAACTCCAATTGTTGGCCAAAGTCAAACATTAGTTTTTGAAATAAATAAAAACATAACTTTCAGCCTAAAAATCTCATTTTAACTCCAAATTCAATTGTGTAACCTTTCATATACCAGTTTCAAAATTCCAAAGCTAATGGAATTGACAGATCCCTAATCCGACACTCAAAACTCAGAATGTTACAAAAGTTTACATTTTTAACAACTTTAATCTTCCAAAATGTCAAAAACTCATATTTTCAACTTTTAAAACTTAGGATTTCAGTTCCAACTATACAGATAGTTTAAAATTGGCCCAAAGTAACTTACGAAAGGGTAAAATAATAACTTTTATAAATAAGGCCAAAAATGACCAACTAGGTCATTATAATTTAAAATCTCAAATAAAAAATATAATTTGAAAAAGAACGATTGAAATTGGGTGTCAACATGTTTGCTAGTGCTTTCTATGATGATTTCATCCCTTTGGAGTGTGAGAGAAGAAAGAAGGTAAAGGTTCAAGAGTTCAAGGTAGGGTAGTCTTTAAGTTTCTGAGTATGAAAGTATATTCTACCAGTTGCCCAGGCATGTTTTAGCTATTGTTCCAAGTGATTTTAATTGGACTAGAATATTTATGAGAGAGTTAAGCTATTCTATTCATATGGCTAGGTTCAGATCCACATATGGTGGGGATTCCTTCTAATCTACTAAGGGTATTGCCAAGGAGTGGATTTGATAGAAAGGGAGAAAATTGGGGACCCTAAGAGTGTTGATGCCTCTAGACAGTGTTTTGATACCATATTTGTAGGTAGGGAATCTTATAGGGGGAGCTATTCTTTCTAGTATCTAAGGTCAGTTCACGCATCTATGTAATCATCTAAGAGTGGTCAGGTAGTGCTTAGGTTGTATGGACTGGTCAACGTCTATTTGGTTCACAAACAAAGGATTGTGAGAGGCAGTTATGGTAGCTCATCTAATCTATCAAATTAGTTGCCTCCTCACAAATATTATTATGGTTGTAGGAGCCTAGATCATCTCATATGACGGAGTCCTACTCATGACCGAGGAGAGTCCTAGCTTGGTTTTTCTATTTAAGCTAGGGGGTCAGTGCTCTCAACTAAAGCTCATAATAGAGTTTAGCTTAGTAAAAATTTTCACACTTAAAATAAAGCTACAGGTGATGCTCTAGTTAATATAGGGGTAACATTGTTATTTAGATTGGTAAAGGCATGGGGGCTCAGTGTTATATTTTTACAGGTAGGCCCGAGCTAGAGACTTCTAATGCAGTTATCACTAGGTATCTTCCTAGTCGATTACCGACATACATCTATATTATTTGATCCAAGGTGTATATACTCTTATATGTATACCTATTTTGCTTGTAGGTTTGACTTGTAATGTGATCATATGGATGTACCTATTTATGCTTCTACACAAGTAAGTGAGCTCTTAGTGGTGAACTGAGTGTATTGATCCTATTTTATTCATTGGCAAGGTATGATACCTAGTTAGACATGATCATATTAGAGATGATAGATTTTGATATTACTTTGGGTATGAATTGACTATCTTCTATTCATGCTATACTTGAATTGTCTGCTAAAATGATAACATTAGCCATGCCTAGTGTACCGAGGATTGAGTGTATGATACTAGTGGTTCTTATGCAAGTAAGGTCATTCCCTTCATCTGTTCTCAGAAATGTATTGATAACTTGACTTTCATTAGGGATACTTATGTTGAGCCACCTCTCATGAAGACCAGTTCTATGGTTCAAGAGTTTGCCAATGTGTTCCTTATTGATTATCCACATTTTTCTTCTATTAGGGATATTGATTTTTCTATAGAATTAGAGTCAGTCACCAAGCCTATTTCTATTCACATATCATATGGCCCCAACTGAGTTGCAAGAATTGAAGGAGTAGCCTTAGAACTTTTTGTTTAAAGGGTTTATTCACCCTAATATGTCACCTTGGAGTGCACCAGTTTCTATTGGTGAAGAGAAGGATGGGTCATTGAGGATGTATATTGATTATAAAAAGTTAAACAAGGTAACTGTCAAGAACAAGTATCCTCTTCCCTGTATTAATGACTTGTTTGATTAGCTTTGGGAGTGGTATTATTTTCTAATACTGACTTGAGATATGGTTATCATCTTCTCAGGATTAAAGCATCAGATGTTCCTTAGACAATCTTTCAAGCTTGTTACAGCCACTATGATTTCTTAGTGATGTCTTCTAAGTTGACTAATGCTTTCATGATGTTTATGGAGTTGATGAATTGGGTGTTTTACTTGTATTTGGACTTATTTATGATTATATTCATTGATGATATCTTAGTTTCTTTCAAGACTGATAATGATCATGTTTGTAAGTTAAGGATAGTGCTTTAGAGATTGAGGAAAGAGAAAATATATGCAAAATTCTCTAAATATGAGTTTTGGCTTGACTAAGTGGTATTCTTAGGACATGTGGTGTCTAAAGAGGGTATCAGGAAAGATTTAACCAACATAGAGGCAATTAAAGGATGGAAGAGGCCTACTTCTGGTATTGACATTTATAGCTTGGTAGGATTAGTTGGGTATTACTAGAGGATTGTATAGGATTTTTCTTCCATTGCATCCCTATTGACTAGATTGACTCTGAAAAACATAGGCTTCGATTAGTAATACGAGTGTGAGGCGAGTTTCCAAAAGCTCTTCAAGATCTTTATAAACTTCACCTCCAATTCTAACTATACCCAAAGAGCATATAGGATTTATTGTGTATTATGATGTATTAGGAGTTGGTTAGGCAGTGTGTTGACGCAAAAATAGAAGCGAAAGTTGAAGACTTAAGAGAAGAACTATCCTATCCATGACTTAGATTAAGCAGTGGTGGTCTTCGTGTTAAAATTTTGGTATTAATACTTGTATACAGTATATCGTGAGATCTTTACCGATCATCAGAGTTTTCAGTATATCTTCCATTAGAGAGATCTGAATTTAAGGCATCAGAGATGGATTGAGTTGTTGAAAGACAATGACATGACCATCTTATATTATTGTACTAATGCAGAAGGTCATTTTTGGTATTATTTAAAAAGTTGCTTTTTATCCCTCTTGATAGTTTCTCGGAGTCTTATCTAATTAGTTGTAGAAGTTGGTTTATGAAAATATTGTAAAAAGTTGAGATTTTTGGTTAGTTTTGAATTCTAAAGGCATAAGTTGCTTAATTTTGATTTTTGGATTTTTTTTTTCTGAGTTTCAAGTCTTAGAATAAAATTTCATTGATTGATCACTTTTGGAATGTGGAAATTTGTCTACAAGAGTATTAGAATCAATTTTGGAGTTACTTTGTAAATTGATGTCCTAAGTTGGAAGTTTGAGTCAAATTTGATAAAGGTTTAACTTTGGTTAATGTTTTGTGTTGTGATGTTCAAATTGGATCTTTGTTGATTCAATTGGATTCAAGAGGTAATTTTAGCTCTAGAATGAGCTTTGAATAATATTTGGATGTTCTGAGAGCATTTTGAAATTTTTAGTGTTGTAAGTTTTTTAATTCTGAGTAATTGGATTCTGGAGTAAGGAGACCTCAAATTTGATTCTTGATGATTGCATTGAATGTTAAATGTCAAATTTTATAGAGTTGCATATATGGTTTGTGTTTATGAGATTCCAAAATGAATCCCGAGGGTTGATCTCAGACTACGTGATTAATTATGTTTTGGACTATTGGTGCCTAAGTAGCAAGTCTTGCTTTTGTAGATATCTGAATGTGAAATCAACCAATGCTTTAGCAATAACCCATCAATTAAGAGATGCCTATCTATTGGGCGATGTTCGCTTAAGCAAAAAGTGATCGCAAAAGCGAGAAGCAACTTAAGCGACCCACTGGCCATTTTAGCGATTCCCACCTATTTGGATGGCTTGGGAAAGCAAAGACTGGTTGCTTTTGTGATGTCTAACACTTGATTTTGGGACTATATTTGGGAATTACTCTCATTCATCACTTTTGAGCTTGGGAAGCTCATGAGAGATGATCTTTGAAGTTATTTTCAATTACAATTCATCGAGAAAGTAATTTGGCTTTAAATCTTCATTACCTACTGATTATTTCATGATTTCAAACTCTAATTCTCGATTTTGAACTTCAAATTATGAGGGTTCTTCCATGAACCTTTGATGAATTAAAAACTATGATGATTTCAATCCCATTTTTAAATAATTCTCTGATGATTTTCAAATTCTTTAGGCATCATGATTTATGTTAATTCATAATTTTTACTCCTAATTTTTTGGGAAGGGTTTTTCCCTTATTTTTATTTTAGTTACAAAGTTGATGAAATTTGAGTTGTTTGTTCTCATAATCTTATGGAGAATCATACTTGATTAGATTTTTTTAACCGAGAACCTGACGAAGAGGTAAAGCTCAAGTGTTGAAATGATTGCTTGAATTGTTTGAGGCAAGAGAATTTTTAAACCATTATTGAGAGTGTTGAATCTTGTATTCTCTTCCTTGTGTATTGAGGAGTAAAGATAATATGATTGTGAATTGAATTATTGATTAAATGATTTAATAAATTAAGATGCAGATAACAAAATGGCTATGTGGTTGAATATGATAACTTGAATTGTTACTGACAAATATGACTATTAATATTGGTTGAGTATTGAGAATGATTATTGATGGCATTGACTTGTGTATCAAGAAACTTGATTGATGTTAGCATTTCATTGTTCATGAATCATGATGTTGATATTGACTCAATTGTCGAAGAAACTTGACAATATAGGTGACTCATTTGTTGGATAGTTTTAATGAAAATATTAACTCATTCTTGAGTATCATTATTGATGATGAAAATTTGCTTATTAAAGAAATTGAATAACAATGTTGAGCTTATCATTTAAGGATTCATTTGATTATGATGACTCTACTATTAAAATAATGATATGGTTGAATGACTTGAGTTATGTTTACATGTATTGCGTAGATTCATTGCATACACTCATGCACTATTTGAAAATACCTATTTTTCTTGATTTGAAAATTTTAGTAAGTCATACTAAATTCCAAAGGAAAATGGTTAGCAAGATCTGATAAAAGTCAAAATGGTTCCGGAGAGATTTGATAAATGTCGAAGGAAAATAATTCCAGCAAGATTTGATAAAAGCCAAAGGGAAATGGTTCTAGCTATACATGATTGTGCCGATAGGAAATGAGTTCAATGGATACAATCATTCATGTAAGGCTCTCATGGGTTCCAATATGAGTTTATTAGTGGATGTTTATCTTAGGACAGACATGGGAGTTAGTGGATGTTTATCTTAGGACAGACATGCATCATGATTACTTAATATTGTCTTGCATAATCTTGCACGTCACTCACATGGTATAATCGTGAGCACATTCTTTGTACGTATACATTGATGGTTAAACCCTGTAATTGTGACTCTTTGGTTGTGGTCTATTTGAATAAGCATACTACTAGGATTATGAATATACGTGTTATGTATACAGGCTTTCCTAGGTGCAGGTTGTAGTTTTGGAAGTTCGGATGGTGTGGTTGGAGTACTTGTGTTCCTTACTCTCTACTTTTTGTATAAGATTTATTTGTTGGGTACTATTTTATTTGGTAGTCACCCTTACTTCTACATTTATGTGTAGGTTGTGAGCTTGGATCTACCTGAGATTCTTTTCAAACTTTGGACTTGTGCTTTTGGATTGCCTGAGAGGTAGCAGTTTGACCATTCAGCTGACTCTCAAGGCTCTTTTTATCTTTATGTTAGTTCAATTTGAGAATAGAAATATTAAGACTTGTACTATTTCTCTCAATAATGTTCAATATAGTGGCTTGTACATATGACACCAGTCTTGGGTTGGTTTTCGATTTGTGATTATTGTATTGTCTACCTTTTAGTAGACTATTACTTTCACTTCTCTTCTACTTTATTCTATTATACCCTTGTTCAAGATGACTTGTGTTACTGGATTACGGTCAATGTCATCACACTGAATTTCATATCATGACAATCACCATAGACAGCCAATGTAATGGTGAACGCCTTGAGTAGGATGTCCTCTAGAGTCTTGCCTTTATTCAAGTTGAAGAGTAACTATTGGCTAGAGACGTTTAAGAGCTAGCTAACATTCTTGTTCAGTTGCAGGTTTTAGAGGATTGTGGTGTACTTACCTTTGTAGAAGCACGTTCATCATTGGTTGAGGAGATTCGAGAAAGGCAATTTGTCATGACCCAAGCTAGGCCCTAGACATGACACGGTAATTAGAATCTCAAGGGGTCTCCAACCAAACCTCATAGCATATATAAAGTGAGAAATAATATCTAAGAAATAAAAGAATGTAGAATATTAGTCTCCAAAATAAAAGCTTCAATAGAAGGTGAATCAACATAGGCTTCGAATAAACGAGAGCTACAACTTCCATAGTCTAACATGTCATCTAGTTGTTTAGATGGGGAAATAGGACAAGCTCTAGATCAACCTAACATGGGAAATAAAGTCATAACAATAAAGCATAAAACTCATATTGGATTTCCCCTGAAGCATGAGGACTCACCTATCAAGTGAACTTTAGCAACTCAAACTAGTTAAAAGAGGAGTGGAAATTATTATCGAACCCTACATTATAATATAACATAAGCAAAAACATGTCTTAATACATGAAATTCACTAAGTATGTGAGAAGTATGGATAATATAAACATGAGACGGTAGTGAGCATGAGACATAAGATGAAAGACAAATAACCATCAAAAGCATGTAGGTAAATTCATAAATCATAAGATTTGGTTGACGCATACTTTAACGAAAATGTAGTGACAGCTGTAAGAAAACATAAACATTTTATGTGATACTAACCTTAACTGACATTTAAGACCATATGAAGTATAACATGAAATTCTTTGTTACTTCTACATCGAATAGAGAGATGTACTTGACAAGGTAGGCTCCATAAGTAACATCATTAACATCATGAGCTATATGTGGATCCAAAAATAGGAAAATTTAGGAAACTATGAGAGCACATAGTTTGGGACTAGAGGTTTCTACTAAAGCTCATTTTGGTTGCTCCTAGAGCTTCCAGATTGAGCATCACCGCAAAGTCCTCTCGGTGCTATATCAAATCCCAACATAATATGTATCATCAATAATTAAGTCATATTATATGGAGAGGAAATATCTAATTACCAATCCATTTTCATAAAGTCATTTTCATAGAGTAGCTCGTTAAATTATTGACTTAATTAATGTGAAATTTTTCCTTTCAATATTATGAATCTATAAGTAGGTGATAAAATCTTTCACCATTATTCATATATGGGTAACCTTTTCACTATCGTTCTTTTTTACTTGAGAGATATCATTAAAATGTTATTCATCATTTTCATAAGACATGCATGAAGTCCTTGCAAATTCATGATCATGATTTGTAATGGAAATTAAGGTAAATTTTTCATAGTAAATCAATTTTAAATCATTTAAATTTGGTAAATCTATGAATGATCAAGTAACACAATGCCAATTGATTCATTATTCAAAAAATCAATGAAGAGTTACATGAACCCTAGATGAAATTAAAAAGAACTGAATCAAAAACTTCGAAATTATAAAATTAATGTCAATTCATGCATAATTAAGTCAATAAGAATGAGTAAAAGCATAATTATTTGAAGCAAATGCTAGATTATCAAACACTAGGTTCAAGTATTAAACATCCATGAAAAATAGAGAATTTAGTTGAATTTCATGGATGAAAGGAATCCATGAATGAATACCCTCATACATTGAGTGAATCCTAGGCTTGAAATTGAGAAAAGAACCTTGAAGCTTGAAGAACCCTAATTCAATCTTGAGAGGATCCTTAGAGAAGAAGACTTGAGAGAATTTTTGGAGTTTGGGTGAATGAGGGGAATGGGTAGCTTTAGAAGTACAAAATCAGTTATGGGTCTTAGGAATAGCTTAGAAATGACATAGATTTAATA
The DNA here is from genome assembly GCA_000787875.1 of Solanum virginianum. Lineage (NCBI taxonomy): Eukaryota > Viridiplantae > Streptophyta > Magnoliopsida > Solanales > Solanaceae > Solanum > Solanum virginianum. Next base: position 32,567 of record DF361967.1, read on the forward strand.
TTAAAAGAATAGAAAATATCTAAAATAACCCTAAGAAAAACTGTTAAACAGTGACCATGAGGGCCATATACAGTCAGTAGTTTCTCATTTGAACCGTAGACCCTTGTCCATAGAAGTTAGGCACCGAAATCAAGTCTATAATGTTTTTCCACAAAACCTAGGTTACAAATCCAAAAACTAAATTAAGATATGTCCTACATATTTGTGAAATCAAATATTGTAACTGTCCATTCCTGACCCTCAATCCACAAAACACTAAGTAGAAACCATAGATTGGTCTATGTAGACCTCCTCTATTGAAGAAAAGTACTAAAATATGCACCTCTTTGAATTTCATCCATGAAACCATTTCCATGATCCACTAAACCAATCACAACTCATAAACACTCTTCATCCTGTCTATGGTCAAATTTCTTTTTAAAGTCTCAATATCTCATGTATGAAAGTCATCTATGGCTCCTAGAAGAAACTATGACTCTTAAAAGTCGTTTGTAGACCTTGACTTAAATTCCAAATTTTTTTCAACTTCCAAGTTCCATTTACGATCCACATCTATGGTCTATAGCAGCATCTACAATGCGTAAATAGATCTTGTAGACCCTACACTAATTAGTTTTTGCATTTCTCATCCTACATTCTGACTTTCCAACTTCGAAGGCATTAATATATCTCGCCCTTGGAAATATTCCTCCTTAAATGAAATTCAATCTAGCATGAATAGAGTAATTAGAAGATCCAACAGCCAATATGAATGAAATGACACATTATATGATGTATAAACCATGAGATTTTCAAATCCAACATAAAATATAGTTTAAAATCAACTTTATGAACATGCATATATATGAAAGGACGTAAAAAAAGTTAAATGTAGGAACTTGTAGGAGTAGATCATGAGTAAAATAAACAAAACTGGAGGAGAAATGATAAGGATGACACATCATCATATTGGCCTCGGCCTTCCATACATCACCTTCAACCTCTTGGTTCCTCCAAAACACTTTAACGAATGACACTTCCTTATTCCTCAATTTATGGACTTGTCGTTCTAGTATCTCAACTAGAACTTCCTCTTAGGATAAACTCCACTTTTACAATAGAAGTAGGATCCCCAAGACACTTCTTTAATAAGGACACATTGAACACCAGATGCATCGATGCTAATTCCGAAGGCAAATCTGACTCATAATCTACTTTATTAACATTCCTCAAGATCTGATATTGCCCTACAATCAAGGATATAGCTTTCCTTTCTTACAAAAATACATTAAACCCTTCATAGGTAAAAATTTCAAGCAAACCCAATCATCAACCTCAAATTCAAGTTCCCTTCTTCTCACATTGGCTAAGACTTTTGTCGACTTTGAGTAATCTTCAATATTTCTTGAATGAGTCTAACTTTAGATTGAGCATCACCGCAAAGTCCTCTCGGTGCTATATCAAATCCCAACATAATATGTATCATCAATAATTAAGTCATATTATATGGAGAGGTTCCATAGAATCAAACACCATATTAAAGCAATCTCACCAACCACAAACCATCAAATTGGTGATCTAAATTTCCCACCATATAAAGCCTCAAAAAGAGCCTTTTTGATACTAGAATGGTAGTTATTCTTGTAGGAAAATTCAATCAATGGTAAGTGTTCATCCCAAGTTCCTTTGATGCCAGTCACACATGACTTTAACATTTCTTACAAAGTCTAAATTGTCATGCTCTAAGCTAGTCCCTAGGTGTAATAGAGTGAATGACAACCCCAAAGGACTCTCACCCGAGCCTCTTAGCATTCATTCAAGCATTACATAGGTAATGAATAAATAAATATAAGTGGAAACATAGAAATAGGGACTATGGGATTCTAGCATAATATAGAGCAAACATATAAAGCCATAAATCTATTACATCTTGTCCAATAGTAGTTTTACCTACTACACTGGACGGGGATAAGACATGTTCAAAGCTCACCCTTAAAAAAAATACAAAACAATAGTCTCAAAGTATAAACATATCAAGCTAGGAAAGAAATATGTTTGTCCCGAAAGCATGAGAACTCACTAATAGGGTCTTCAGTAGCAATGCAAAGTCAACCACGAGTGTGAGGAGGAGGAAGGTCACATGTTCCTATATTATGAGATAATGTAGATATAGAGTATGCGTTAATACTTGGAATGTACTAAGTTTGTGGATCTGCAATACAATAATAAATACAATCGTAGATATAATTAGTTAAGAAAAATACATATCATATGAAGAATAAGGTCATGAGTAGAAATGAATGAGCAATGCATTCAACCATGAGTAAATAAATTTAAACATCATAAAGGAGACATACATATGTGTAAAAGGACTACAACCAAAAGATGATGCAATCCATAACATCAAATCCAATGTAACCTTCTAAATTGGAAAGGGTGACTACTTGCCTAGTAGAACTTTGCTAAAATTCATTTTTTAATATTAACATTAGGGCCATCTATGGATCTACTAGCCTAGCCTAAAAAGGCAAACTTTCGTGGCACTACAGTTCTGAGACTAGCAGGTTCTACTAGGAGCCCCTTAGGTCGAGTCCTCATCCCAAGCCTCATCCGGCACTAAGTCGATTCCCATAGAATAGTAATAAACATAACCATATAAATTTAACATTTATAAGCTTTGGAATCATAAATTTCACCATAATGAGTGAGAATTTGGGGTCCTCATCCCAAGCCTCATAATGAGCTCATTAAAATCTTTATGATCCATTCAAGTGAGAATTTTCCTTTCATAAAAAGGATCCACAATTTTGGTGGGAATTGTCCTTTCACCAACACTCATATAGTTATAGAAGGGCATCCATAAATCAATTCATAACTTTCATAAAACATTAGTTGAAATCCTTATCATTCAAGTCATATTTCGTTGAAGCATAGAGTAAAACTAGGTGGGTTCAATGTATTTGTATGTTAAAATATGCAATGCATGGAAATCATGTATAAACATTATGAAATTCATCAATTAGAAATGGTTCATAAAGCAATCCACCATGAGCTTTCAAAACCCTAGGTAGCTTGACATGAGAACACATTGTAAATCATCAACTCGTTATAGTAAAATATTATTCATAGAAAAATACACTACAGGGCTGTAGATAAATCATGATATTTGTATTTTAAGTAAAACCCTAAACATTCATAAATTTGTATAAAGCATTAAAGGAGATTTACTGAAAAATACTTAGGTTTAATAGGAGGAAGGTACCCATAAATGAAATCCACATACCTTGAATGAAATCTATGGAAAAACTTTGGATATCAGAGGATTAAAACCCTAGATTATCTTCAATGGAACCCTTGAGAGCAAATTTAAGAGCTTAGGACTTAGAATTTTAGGATAATGATTTGGAATAGGATGGGAATGGGTGTTATTAGACTGATATAGGTCATATATGAGCCAAAATGATGTAGTTTAGGACCTAGAATACGATGAAAAGTCAGAAATATCCTTTATTAAAAACTATTAGGGGAAGACCACGAGCTTCATCTACGAATTGTAGATCCTTCTACGGCTCATAGAATGGGGTTTCATCCTGGTTACATCCCAATATTTTAGTAGTTCCTTTTATTAGTCGTCAAGACCCTTTTTAGATACAACCAACACTTACTTAAATTCAACATTATCAAGACCTAAACCACGACCCTTTGTTATGACTCATCCATGGGGCCAAGACAAGCAAGTGGTCTTCTCCTATTAAACTTTATGGCACCTTTCTATGAACCTCACCTACGGCTTTAATCCACAACTCATAGACACATTTACTATCCATAAGGACTCCTCATATATCCAACCCCAACTTCTAAACTTTTACCAAGTCCCTGTCCCAACTACGAGACCCATCTATGACTAGCAAACCCAACCACGAGCTATAGAAGGTGCTCGTACATCATTGCACTAGAAATCCAATGTGTAAGTTCCTTTTATATTTCAATTTTTGATGTACGAAATGTTATAATATCTCCTCCTGGGAACATTCAACTGCAAATGAGAGAAAAGCAAGCTTTAGTAGGACTAAATGAATACTAACAACCCAACATGAATGCAAAATAAACCTTAAACAATCATTTTCATTAAATCCTCAAATCATGCATAAATATTTAGTTGTAACTAGTTGTCACACCCCAAATCCCATTAAGGCAGACTGGGACCCATAGCTGATAAGGCTCGAGAGAACCAATTTGTACCATGCACTTTCTATACATATTAGAAGGCGTTTTTACACTCAACATGCCTTTAAGAAGGTAAACAGTAATAACAAGCCAAAAGGAAATGCATATGACTAGGCCATTGGGGCCACGTTGTCTAAAGTATGAGACATGACCACAGTTTAATTTACATAGTCTACAAAGCCTCTAAATAAGAAAAAGTATCTGATAAGGGTCGGGACAGGCCCCACCTCGACTAACTGTATAACATAAAATAATATAAGCTCTAGACATGCAAAGCCCCAAAGCAACCTGGAGCTTGGTAACCACAGCTGGATATCCTGTACTCCTACTGGGTAGATCTACTAGCACCTGTACCTGTAGCATGAAATGCAGGTCCCCCGTAAGGGATATCAGTACAAGATAATATACTGAATAGATCTACTAGCACTTGTACCTGCAGCATGAAATTCATTATGGGATAATGTACTGAATACGTAAGGTACAAAATACTGTATATGAAATAACAACTCAAATGAAACTATGCACTAATGTATGATAAGAGACCACCTTTAGTTATATTGTGGGATCATATACTTTATGTTCTTTATATCACTTTACCTTTACTGTAAAATCTGTGCATAGCATGTACTGTAAAATTACCAACTGATCAGTGGTAAACTATATCGGGTTCATCCCTGGCTAGGCTCTTCCATAGCCCCTCGGGCTGCCCCTCGTGATAGGCCTGGCTAGGTGATTCTTCCACCCCTCGGGCTGCCACCTATCTATAAGCAATATACTTTACCTTTAAATTACCTTTGAGATGGTTCTTTTGGTGGTCATAATATTGGAGCTGTATATAACATGTGACATGTAGATAACCATACAAGACAATATGATAATGAAAAGAGTATGTTACACAAATAATGAAATGCGTATGAGATGGGACAACTCGTAAACTTTATTTGGCAACAAGAACACATGTACTTGGTATCCACGTATGTATGTAGATTTGAAAGTAACTATGTATGGGATCATATGAACATGTGAAAGAGTGGAGACATAGTTAATAGTCATGTTGAAGTTGGTAAGTGCCTTTATGTGCCAAGGAAGACTCTAGATTTCATGCTAAGTAATACGAAAGCAAATAGCCTTACATACCTCGCTGTATGACCTCGCTATTACCCTGAGATAACCTTCCCTTCCTCCAATTATTTATCTATAACATAGTAGGTGATAAAACTAGCATTAGCATCCAATAGACACATCTTGGCAACCCATTCTTATAAAAAGCAACACACGGGCAGCAAACGGATAACTATAAACCAGAGCGTATTCTTTCAACCTTTTAACCTCTAATCATATTTTCTAATAAACACTCTCATATATACATCATGTATAGACTATTTTAGAGCCATAACAGCCTTATAACAGCCCACAAAACAGAATACACAACAAGTTTACACAACATACAAATGAGCAGCATAACGTTACATCCTTTGACTACATTTCAACGTCGATAGTTCCAAACCTTTCCAACTTTAACCAAACTATTTCCATGACTTTTTAACCATAAAGCTACATTTCGACGTCGCAATTCCAAACTTATCCCAACTTTAACCAACCTGTTTTCAACACATTTATATATAATAAAAGACTTCAAATAATCTTAGGAAAGTATCAAATCAGTCATGAAAAATGTGAGGCAATAGCCTTATATATATCAGCCCACAAGTTCCAATCAAGAACACAATTGCAACATCATATAAGAACTCACTTTGCGAACTGTACAAGCAGTGAAGAAGCTTGGTTATATCACTACCAAACCAACCTTTGTTAAATACACAAGTATTACTTCATAATAAAGCCAACCAAGAAGAGACAAACCTCTTTATTAACAAGAAAAAGGCATCACAACGTTTCCAACATATTCTGTCCAACAATTTCAGCATCAATATAGCAAACATAATCTCTTATTTTTTCATAAGAAAACCATACTAAACACATACCTAAACATACTTACCTTTACCCTCAATGTGTAGGGCTTCTCCAAGAACCCTTAAGGTCTCTTGTAGCTGCTTGAAAAACTAAGGAAGAGTTGAGAGGAAATTTGGAGAGCAATCTGATTTTTCTTATGTTCAAGTTAGAATGACTTATGGGAGCTGCTTTAATCCCTTTTTAAAGGGGAAACTTGGCCGACTTACTAAGGCATTATCAGCCTTACATACTAAGCTAGTGATACAGCTACTTAATCTATTTCACTTGGGCCTTATTGGGCTCCAAACAGATGGGCCTTTGCTGCCCAATTTGTTTTCCTTCCTCTTGGTTAGTTTTGGCCCAATTCACCAAGTGAGTTATGATGTCTTAACGCGAGATTCAAGCACTTTTAAAAATTGACACTATTTAAAAGTCCATATCATGTTTCATGTGCATAGTACTCATATATGTAATGTGTGGGCTGTTACACTAGTCTCATGAGTATGCACGAATGGATCATGACATAAAAATTAAAATGCAAGAACTTAAGTCCTTGGATTAGGATAAGTTAATACCTTAGGATTAAGTAGAGTGAAAAAGATAGGGATATCATTTCATCATGTCCACCTTTGCTAACTATATAGAGCTCTCAATTTGTTGATTCCTTCAAAGGACTACAATGTATGCAACTTCTTTTGTTCCTCAATTTCTTTACTTACAGTCTAGGATCCAATCCAAACCTCAACATAGGTCAAGTTCCCTTCAATCCCCAATTCTTCTAATGGGACAATGGAATGTGGATAACCCACAAACTTACTCAACATGGATACATGGAACACCGAATAAACCATAGTTGTTTCCAATGGCAAGTCTAACTCTAAACCATAGTTATTTCCAATGGAAAGTCTAACTCTGAACGATAGTTATTTTTAATAGCAAGTCTAACTCATATGCAACTTTCCAACCTGCTTCATGATCTTTTAGGCTCCTACATACCTAGAAATCCACTTTCCCTTATTGCAAAATTGAACCACCTATGACGATGCAAGCCTAAGGCCCAAATGTGACACGGCAAATGGGGAACCTAAAGGGACCCCAAACAAGTCTTTAAGCATAAGTAGCACATCCTTGGTTGCAGAAGTATAAGTAAAGAACAGACAAGTAATTCTAAGGAACCAGGACTTTGGAATCAATCCAGGGGTACATTATAGGGAATAGGACTTTTATCCATCACATAACAAGCAAAGAATAAGGGGACGGTAAGTATAATTCACACCATAGGGATAATAGGGGTTTAGGACTTCCATATCATATCAATAGCATCAACACATAAAAGGTGATAAGAACTAAGAGAAGTCTTCCATAATTACATAATCATCATAGGATTCAAGCCCATAACATACATATTCAAATCCAACAACACCTCTAATAGGAGTCTCTCGGGCTCACCATCAAAAAGGTATATATATCCATAAATAGACAAGTCTTAAAAAAAGCATGAAGCAAAGTGGTTGTTGTCCCTGGAATGGAGGCCTCACCAATAACTATATTTAATCAAGCCATCTATCCATATGGAGGAGGATGAATAAGTGCTTCGGTCCCTACAAGGTTAGATCATGTAGGCAAAAAGTATATGTTAGTACTTGGAACGTATTAAGTATGGGGGCTGCAACGCAAACAAAGAACATAAGACATAATTAGATAAGATGAATATTCATATACAAAGAATATAAGCTCAATGTGACATGTATGATCAATGCTTAAGTCAAAACATGCATGGAGATAGTCAAACTTGAATAACATGACATACATATGTTGGAGAAGATCGTAACTTATATGTAAAACCA
>DF361966.1:0-15655 GCA_000787875.1 Solanum virginianum
TATAGAAGTCCAAGAAAAAGATATTATACAAAACATAAGAGACCTTATAGATATTAAAGAGCTCGTATGGGAGGCTTCACAAACTATACAAGCCTACACAGGTCGTACGAGGATCCATCTAAAATGGGATCTTTGTGTTCTCGAGGATCTTGGGTTTACTGAACTCTCCATGGTCCATGGAACCTTTCATGAGTCATAAAAAAAGGTCATGACAGGGCATTAGGGAAGAGTCCTCTGTGCCAAGTTTCACGGGTCCTCTAGAGGCCTTAGATCCCTCTACAAGTCGAATGCAAGTCCATGGACCTTGGCTTCAAGGATGAGCAACCAAAGCAGGCTTTCCATGGAGCCTTCTATAGCCCTATGAGACCTTCTATAAGTCATGAAGGCCTCCCCCCAGAGTAATCGGGTGTAGATTTTATGAACTTTCTGAGGACTTTTAGTACACATCTTGGGTACAATACTTGAGGGTGTTACGTGCTTCTCCATGCTTTGAGACGTTGAATCTTCCTTGGTCATTTTTTATTTCTTCTTGCCGTTTTTCTTGTTTGAGTTCTAAATACCTCAAGATACTCCTATCTATCAAAATATATAAATTTTAACTACTCCAAGGCCTGGTAAAAATACTAAATGTAAGACAAAGAATGACTAGTTTATGCATATTTTTGCCTGAACATCAATGTACATCTAAATTCTTATCATATAGTATCAAATTCTAACTTGTAATGAGTCTACATTTCAAATGCGTACTTATTGTGCTCCTATTTTTTTTAAACCTATGAAGATCCTAACATGATGATACGTATTGGTAAGGACTTAATCTTAAGGACTGATAATGAATACAATATAAGGCTGATAGGGACTTGGGACATATTAGGCCAATCTTGATGTACTAGTTTCTTGAATATACTAAACTTATAACGATTTTGGAGTTGTAATAATTAGTTTTTTTTTTGTTCCAAAATAATATCTTGATTGTCTTCTTAACTAGTTGTAGTCGTTATTGTTTGTCTTTGTAAAGGAGTTCATTGATAGGGTAGAGTATGGAAGAAGAGTAGAGTGGGAAAAGGTTGGAATTGTTGAGAACAATTTTTTAGGTGCTGCAAGGTCGGTTGTAAACCTAGAAGTTTGGGCTTGAATTTAGTGGAAAAGTTCAAAAAATCCTACATATATCATGAGTCATGATTTTTACCCCTTTTGAACATGGAATTTTTTGCGATTAATACTTTATGTTGATTATTATTAAGCAATCAACTTTCTTACATAATTTTTCAAAGAACTTGATTTTTCAAATGCTTATACCATATCCATACCAATACATATAAAGGCCAGGGATTTGATATTTTTTTGTTTACCTTAACGGGCAAGTTGGTTGGTAAAAAGAATCCTTTTTTTGTTTGAATAGCTTTTCTGGCCACACTGGCTTCAATATCAAGAAATCTTTTACTGTATCTCATTTCTTTCCTGTGATGTAGCATTATTTAACTTGATATACAAGAAAAGTTTTAAAATTTATAACAACAAGCCTTACACATTTATATGGTCAATAATCATATTATCAAAGGTAAAATCAAAAAATTTAATATCTTCTTCTCATTTTTTGCATGGTTGCGTCGTTACTTTAATATCTTCTTCTCTTTTTTTTACTTTATTTATTTATTTAATAATTCTACTTTATCATTTACCATATTTTTTCCAAATTTCCCTTATCTTCACGAACACCGTCACAGACCGTGAAGAATTATATAGCTCATGAAGGGTGCCCATAAACCGTGTTCGCCCAGTCTTAAGGAGAGATAGTTTCGTCTTTTCCCACCATTGCCAAGTCAAAATTCTAATGTTTTGGGACTAAAATAAGCCCTTTATTAGTATCCTACATGCTATTACTTGTAATGACCCAAGTGCCTAGTCATCACACAGCGAATTAGATATCCGGAGGCACCTCACTCAAGCCATCTTAAATTTCTTAAGCATTCATAGGCAATTGACATCAAGATAAAATAGAAAACTAAGGGAAAGGGGGCTAAGGGCCACAAGTTTAAACCATAATGAATTAAAAGAACTGGATATAACCATAACATTTGTGTCCAACAATACCTCTAACATGAACTTGACGAGGGCTAAGACATGTTCAAGCTTACCTCAAAATACAATCATATCAAAGGAATTATACAACTGAAAACTAAATTATCATGATACATCAAACCAGAAATAAAACTAGAATGTCGTTCCTAAATTAGAGGATTCACCAACTTTCGATGCGACATTCTGATGCTAGGCATGTGAAGGCTATCGAGGAGCGGGCATCCCTACATGGCTAAGTCATATACGCATAGAAGTATATGCCTCTGCTCTGAATGTATTGGTATGTAGGTATGCAATGCATGATATGGAAACAACGAAGAAATGATTCTTTCTAAGTCTTATGTTAAAATCACACATTTACAAGGGCATTAGTAAGTCATAATCAAGCTAATATCATTTATTCCTTCGCTTGCATTTGGCATATTTTCTAATTTTTGGGTAACATTTTCACTTCCTTTTATCCATTCTGCATTTTTTCTTATTTTATTATGTACTCTTTTTGCTCCTATTTTATGATTACATGGTGTTGTTAACCACCAGTGAGTCTTGGTAAGTATATGTGAGGTCTAAGTAACCCATAAACCAATTCACAAACCTGTTACTTGAAATCAATAAGATACATGAGTCAATACACCAATTCATGAAATTCCTTTGTAAAGGAGTTCATTGATAGGGTAGAGTATGGAAGAAGAGTAGAGTGGGAAAAGGTTGGAATTGTTGAGAACAATTTTTTAGGTGCTGCAAGGAGACTTTATTCATATACATAATAATAAAGACACTATGAGTTCAAGTAAAATCCAGCAACCATCCATCAACTTCATAATCCAAAATTCCATAAGGAAGAATCACAGTTAGTCATGGAATTGTGAAAATTAATAGTTATCCATGTACGAGAGTAGTAGGATTCACCAATTTAAAAGGCAATTTAAGGAACCCATATCATAACTTTTATGACCTCTAAATTAGATCGTAAAGAAACCTTTAAATTCATAAATTTCAAGTAAAACAACTTAGTTTATAGTTTCTCATGCATATAAGTAGTAGAATCCATCAATTTAACATCAATTTTAGGAAACCCATCAAATATCTTTAAAATCCTAACTTCCATAATACAGGAGTTCAAGACATAACATCCATCCGATGAAATAAAATATTATTTTATAATAATATAGGTTAACTAACATCAATAAATTCATAACATAAGCAATTGGAATCATAATTCAAAAATTCCTAACTAATTACATAGTTTAAATTAAAGAATGGACTAGAAAATAATTTGGGTCACTGTGGGTGAAAGAAAACCATGGATGAAACCTATATTCCTTGGTAGAAGAAATATAGAAGAACCTTGATTTGAGAAGAAGAACCTTGATTTGGGAAGAAGAACTTGAAACCCTAGGTTGGTTTTCTCTTGGACTTGATCAGGAAGAGAGAAGTTGAGAGAGAGTGAAAATATTTTTGGTTTAATAGTTTGATTGAGAGTGTGTTGAGTGTATTAGTATATGTATGATAGGGTAAAAAGGTTCAAACCCCCCTTAGGGCACTGAAAAATATATCAAGGGAATGACCCAAAAGCCCCTGCTTAAAACTAAAAAGGATTCCTGGACGAAACCTTATAAGAAGGCCATCCACGACCTGTCAACAACACTATAGGCTGTAGGGTGGGTCGTATGTGCAGTCAAACTGATAGTGCTTCACTATAATGGGCGTAACATTTTGGTTTGAACTCCAAATAAGGTGAAATAAGTGGTGTTGAAAAGATAATTTAAAGATCTTTCATTTGGTAGGTGGTCCAATATCTAATTCACTCTATACTAAACGATATGTTCATTTAAAGTAGACATTATATGAACTTGTGCTACAACTATAGGCAATTGGAATGGGTGCCCATAAACCGTGTTCGCCCAGTCTTAAGGAGAGATAGTTTCGTCTTTTCCCACCATTGCCAAGTCAAAATTCTAATGTTAGGCGATTGGAATCATTTGCACTCGGCTTTATAGGAGTGGGGCTTGGAATTGCATGAGGGGTCATAGAGGGACTAGCTAAGACTGTTAAAGGCTTAAGAGGATTGGAAAGGTCAAAAATACTATTCATAGAAACTAGCCAGATCAATCCACAAAGGTCCGATTACAGGACGTAAATAAATGCACGACCCATCCTGCATGTCATAATCAAGATCCAGAAACTATCCCACCAGGCTTAAAAACCATGAACCCTTCAATGGTCCATAAAGTTTACCACGGGCCATAAAGCCCTTCATAGATCCCTTCTATACTTAACCAAAATTTCTAGTTTACAGGATCCCATCTACGACCCATATACTCTTCTCATACTTTACTTTCAGAATTTGAATTTTTCCCAAAGCAAAACCCCTAATCCAAGAGTCTTTTATATGGTCTGTGAAATAAATTACAACCCATACTTAGGTGCTTTCATTCTAGTGACCAAATTTTTAACTTTTGCCTTAGCCTCAACCTCAAACTTATGGGTCGTTATATTACTCTCATTAACACTTGGATTATCTGAGTGTAAGGTTCCTAGAGGAGAAAAGCTAGGGTTCAAGAATTCCCATCGAGGTTGTGGAGTTTTGATTGAAATACAAATCTTTCAGGTACATAAGGATATTCATAGTGTATATATTGAGTTCGTCCATGCACCCAAACATCTACATTCCTTCTTCTTTGAGTTTAAGTTAAGTTATTGATAACGTTCATGTATATTCCTTTGATAAAATATGGCCAATCATTAGCCATTTCACAATAGTAACTCACAAAGTCTAAGTCAACAACAGTAGATATCAATTCATAATTCAAGTCATACATGTCATTATCTCTCCATTCTCATTACCCAAATCATATTCACTAGAATATTTCACTAACCCCCAATTTCACATTCAAAGGAAGTACTAGTTCAATAAATTCAACAAGGGTTACAGTCCAATTGTCACAATTTTGACAATCAATCACTCCAAATACAAAGATTTCTCCTTTTGAATCAAATTTGAATCACCACAATCTACTTGGAAATGATTTCACAATCACAATACGAAACTAACAACACCAAAATCAAGCAATTCAGGGAAAAGGACAAAATCATCCACAAATTCACTATTGAAAATCAATAACAAATCTGAAAATTTTTAAATGAAAGAGTTCCTCTTATGGTTGAAAAACCACCAGCGAAAACCAATTCAAGAACGGAGTTGAAACGATTTCATAATCATTAATTTTATAAAAATCTCAAAGTTCATGCAAATGCCCAAATTTCTCATTTGAATCTTCTAATTTTAATGATAAATTTATAAATTAATTAATGAAAATTAAAGAAAATACTTGAGAGGAAATTGCCCAATTGATTTCCCATAAAAATTAGCTCAAAATATTGAAAATGGTGAAAATGAAGTAATCCCATTATTTAAAATTAACACACTATTTAGGCACCAAATGTACTCCATGAATGTGATCATGACCTTCGCACATGTGGAGAACAACTGGTTAACTCTCTACAAATGCCAAAGTCCTCCCATGAACGTGGAGGTCAACAAGACCTAACACTCCGCAAACATGGAGTGTTCATCCGCGAACGCAGAGGTCAACTGACCTATACTCCATGAACACAGATGGAGGTGACTGTGACATGATGAAGTAAGTCTCATACACCAGATGTTAGCAAGATACACAACATAAAATTCTTGAAATATACCTTTCGAATTTGTTTGGAACCTGATATACACAAACAAAATATGCAACCCTATCAAAATTCGATGTTCTAAACTTAATGAAATCGTTAGAACTCAAATCTGAGGCCTCCTCGATTCAGTATCCAATAAGTTGCCACTAAACTAGTTTCCTCTACTTAAAAAGTTATAATACTACCGAAATACCTAAAATTAAGACGAAGCTCATTCTAGCACTAAAATCACCTCCTAAAACTACTTAGACTGGCAAAGATCTAATTGGACCATCGAAATTCAAAATGTTGATCAAAGTCAAACTGTAACTACATTTCCAACTTCAAACCTAAAATCCACATAACAAGTCTGAAACAACTCTTCTAAACTAATTTTTGCATTTCAAAACTGATGGAATCGGTATAATTCTATTTCGACAGTCAAATATGTGAGTGACTCAAAATTTTAATATTAGAAAACTTAAGCCTCTAAAACTCACTTCTTTAGCAAAAACTCAACTCTTTACAAAATTTTTATAAATCAACTTTCAAAATCATTCAAACATAACTCGTGGAAGCTGTCCAGAGAGGTAAAGTAATAATTTTGTCAAAAAGGTTAGAAATGATCATCAGGGTCATTACATATTTATTAATTTCTTTTGACTATAAAACAAAGTTTTATAAAGAGGTTCCCATCAATCCAATAATAATTTGTAATGTCATCCCAAGGTTGTAATATTTTTTATGGTAGGAAGAATCTCTCAAGGAACACTTAATATAACGACCCCCAGTTTAGGACCCTTACGTACAAAAAAGTTAGCTTGAAAAATGACCAAAAGATTGGCTTATGGGGTGACTTACGACCTGTAGGTTTTATTCTTAAACATAGAACTTCAGGAAGGGAAAAAGTTTTTTAGTGTGGGGTAACCCATGGACCAAGTAACGGCTTGTAGGATAACCTTACAACCCATAGATAGTTTATGAGTAGGACCCCAGACATGAAGAAAATTTAGAGTTTCTAGAAAAGTGACTTACAAGTTATTAGACGGCCCATTGAACGGTTTATGACTAATAAAATCCTTTCATAGGTAAGGCCAAGAAAATGAGAAAAAATGGTTAAGTGTGGAAGGACTCTACGAGTCCAACCACAGACGTCGAAAGGTAGCGAAAAGATGTAATGTTATGCTGTCCGTTTGTTTGTCATAGGTAAGGCCAAGAAAATGAGAAAAAATGGTTAAGTGTGGAAGGACTCTACGAGTCCAACCACAGCTCGTAAGATGTTTCAGGGTCCGTGTCAACCAAAGTTACTTTTTAGGAAATATCAAATGTGTCTTCAAACTAAGGGACTTATGGCCCGTGGATTAACTTACAACCCATAATAAGGGTCTCATAGGTTGATCCTGATAGTTTTAATAAGGGGTAATTTTATCAATTTTGTCCTTTCAATTCCTATGCTACGTCATTTGGTGGACAGGAAAGGGACCCTATAATAGCCCTTAAGCCCTAATTTCTTCATTTACTCTTCCATTCTCCACTCTCTAAATTTCTAAGGCAAAAAGGGGCTTTCATGAATGAGCTAGGGCAAGGCTAGGTTCCAAGATTTCTTTCTCAATCCTACAAGTTTGTTTCTTTCTAGTTCTTCCAAGGTATGTGAGTTGATTTATGGGTATCCTTTCACCCATAAAGTTCCTTATTAAGTATTTTACCTTTTCTTTAGGTTGCTCAAGTTAATGTGTATGCTTGTGATGATTTCATGATATTTATGTTATTCTATGATATATATGAAGTTTGTAATTAGCTTGTTAACCAAATATATACATATTGGAAGGAGGATGTTGATTCCATAATGATTTTTGATATGATTAATGCTAATCATTTTTGATGTTCCTTTTAAAAGAAATTTTTTATGACTTATGCAATTTATGATTGTTCCATGATAAAACTAAGCCCACCTAATTCTCAAGTAAAGCTTTCTATGACTTATGATTATGATTAGGGCATTAATGAAGCATTTCAAAACTGAGTTTATCAAAGATACGAGTACGATGTTAATTGCCCTAAAAGATGTTTAAGAAAGGTCTCCAAGATGAAAGGATAATTCTCACTTGGTGGTTTCTAAGTTCGAGCTACTCCTATGATTGCTACTTATGATTCTAAGTTGAACTTTAAAGATTCTGTGGAATGACTTAGCACCGAATATGACCTTATGGTGAGATTTGGTAAGGGAACCTTACAAGCAACCTTTTGTCACATTAAATATGTGCCACCATAGGAGCCCTTGTAGGCTTGGCTAGTGAATCTACATAGGTCATTTATATTATTATGATGCATGCTAAGGTTGATAGAACTTCATTCGACAAGTGGTCTCCCCGTGCCAATGTAGGGGGTTAAGTTTGATTCTATGTAGTAGCTCACATGGTCTTATATGTTGGTTAAGGTTCATTCCCACAAGTTTATGATCTTATGCTATGTTTTTACCTTACGTGCTTTCTTATGCATTGTCTCATATTGATCTTGAGTCATATGCTTTGTGTATGTGTATGCTCACTTATGTACCTTTTATAGTATATCTGTTAAGTTTAATAATGATGGAATTACAATTTCATCCATGCATTACATCGCATATACATAGTAAATTCAAACATACTAACACATATTTTTCCTGCATAATTTTACTATATATGGATCGATACTCCTCCACCTGCTCGAGACTAGCTTTTGGCATCCAAGACTAGTAGTTTTATTATGGTGAGCACTTAGTTCGACTCTTTCACTTTGAACTTCTATCTTGTATCTTTCCTTTGTTTAAGAGAATGTAGTTATAGCCTTTCGAGGCTTATACGCTTTATGTTGCCCTATTTTACACTTCTTTCTATTTGATTGAGATTGACCAATACCGGTCCTATCTATTTATGATATAGATGATATGAATATATTTGTAGCCCTTCTGAGGCTTTACATTCTATATTGCACTATTTTGGACTTCTCTCTATTTGATAGAGGTCAACTGGTACCAATCCCATCCATTTATGATGTAGATGGTATGCATATGAACAAACAAGTTTGACTATAGTATGCCCACTACTTTTTAATGTTGCTTCATTATCAAATTGACCCTTTATCCCTTCTCCCTTACTTTTTTTGTGCAAAGGTTTTACTTAATGCCCATGAATGCTTAAGATGCTAAAGATGGATTAGGTGAGGTGCCTTCAGGAATCTCATTCACCTTGTGACTACTAGGACCCTAGGTCGGGTCATTACAATTAAATCAACTCATCCCATGAGGTAATAGAATATTTTGGAAATTATCCCAACCATTTAGTAGCTTCTTCCATTAAGGAGAAAGGAAATAACATCAAATGAATCAACTCTTGAGATAATAAACGAGGGAATCGGGACTAAAGGTAAACTCCCATATCATAACATCAAGAATATAAGAGTCAAGACTCATAGCATAGATACACAACATGTCCAACAACACCTCTACTACATAGATAAGAGTAAGGGCCAAGACAAAGCAACCGGGCTCACCCTCATAGTCAATACATAATCAAAAGAAAGATAGTCTTAATACAAAGCAAAAGATCATAAGCAACCTCCCCAAAATAGAGGACTCACCAACAAACTTGTAGGACAATCAAACTAGCCACATGAAGGAGGAGGATAATCAAGCGGTGCTCTAATTCCTATGTGGTGACATCATGTAGGCATAGAGTATGTATTAGTACATTTAAATGTACTAAGTATGTAGGATGGAATGCAACAAGAGATAGGCATCACAGTCAAAATACATAGAGATAAACAATAGCTCGCATAACAACAATATGACATATATGATTAATGCTTAAGTAAAACATGCTTATATAGGACATAACATAGGTGTAAGAAGAGACCATTAAACTATTGGTGGATTGTCACACCCTACCATCCTTGGTGATTGAGGTACAAACCCCATCAATAGGTTGGTGGGTCATCACACCCTACCACCTGTGGTACCGGAATACAAACCCCCTGATAGGTTGATGGGTACAAACCCCCAACAAGGATAATGGATAGTTGCACCCTACCATCATGGTGCTGGAGTACAAAACCCTCGATAGATTATCAAGGTACGAACCCCTTAATAAGGTTACTCGGCGTGCAACCCCCGAGTAGGGCATGGTCACATGCCAACACTATGTAGAGAATACCATATACATATATTCGCTTCATCATCATATAGTCCTCATATACATACATTTATTTCATCATAATTTCATCATAATTTCATCATCATTTTATCTTTATATCATCATCATATAGTCATTCAGCTCACAAGACATGCATTGGACCTTCAATTCCTTAAGAAACCATAACCGAATATTTTATCAAATACTTAGAGGGTGTGTAGTGCTAGTGTAAAATCATGCAATTCAAGAGTGTTATCCTACTAGAAAACCCAATGTAAAACTATCAATAGATACTTGGTAACACCCTCAAGCAATATACATCAAAACTCTTCATCAAATCTTAAAATAGAGCTTGGTTTTATAGCTCAAAACATAGCAAAATAGTCACAATTTTATAAACTCCAACATAATGTGTAGTGATCTTTATAATAAATAAGACCCATGAATAAATCATTTTTAAATCATGCAAATTTAAATAAAAAGGAAGCTTGGGTATCATGGGTGAAAGGAACCCATGAAAGAAACCCACATACCTTAGTTTTGGAGATGAACTTGATGAAGAATGGAGATGGAGACTTGAAGCTTGAGTGCAATCCTTAAAAATCCGAAAATGGTTTTGAGACTTGAGTTTAGGAGTAAATATTTGGCTAAGTGTTTGAATAAGTATTGGGGAATATTTTAAATGATATGAGGGTAAAAAATAGCTTAGAATAGGTATTTTCATATTTGGAAACACTTAGGCGGCCCAAGACTTAAAAGTCTTGGATAGAAGTCAAAACTAGGCCAAAATTAACACTAGTGCGCGCCCTTGGCGAGTCACGTCAGGGGCGCGAAAAGCTCACTAGAAATCGTCGCTTGAAAAAATAAAATTGCTAACTGTTTGCTCTTAATTGGGGTAGACTAATTTTCCTCTCAAAATGACCCCTTGAACAAGAATATGAAGTCAGATTTTCGATATTGCGCATAGATTTTGAGACATATGGAAATTATGATTTCAGGCACTTTCGAGACACATCTTCGAGCACTTCTTGGGGTTTTTTCAGATATGTTTTTGAAAGAGAAAGGACTATAGACATTAATGAATTTATTAAGATAATCGTGAGGGTCCTCATGAGCCAATCTCTCAAAGTTTTCTTTCATCTGAAGCAAGTGAAGCATAGTATTATAACGTAAAAGATAATATTTTCTATGATTAGTGGTAAACAAATGACACCACCTTGACCAACGTCTCTCAATGGAACTTCATCATTCATATACCCCTTATTGCTAGTGGCCTCGTGTAAGGATCCAAACTCTATTTTGCTTATTCAAATTCACACTTACACTTAGATTTATTTCGACTCACTCTTAAAAACTCCTTTAAAAGACTAGTGGAGAATTAGCTTGGGATTCAAGGAAGGACTCCAATATTCATCAAATTCTTCTTCTTCTTTGTGAACTTAGGTATGTGGGTTTGATTCATGGTCCCTTTCAACTATGAAGACCCAAAACTCTTTTACTTGATTTCTATGAAATTTAGCTTACTTGAATTATGGATTTTTAAGATTATTATTTATTTAATTCAATTAATGTAGGAGGTATATTTTACTATTGATATAAGGTGATTTAAGCCCCTTTAAAGCTTGATTTAAGCATGGGTAATGTAAATTATGGTATTACTTATTGATTTACTTGAATTTCATATTGTATTGATAATTTAAGTTTGAATCTCTATTGCCCATGCTATTCTCATATAATTCATGACATATATATACATGAACTATGGTTTTCATGAAGGTATGATGTGGGCTAAGTCCCAATTATGATGATTATGTTTTCAAGTAAAGTATAGGTATGACAAGAGTGTGATCACATAAACATCTTTGATTATGGCTCTTTGAGCTAATGATGGGTGTTTTACACCAAATGTTTATGTATGAAATAACATAGAATTGAGATTGGAGGCAGGGTGGGCTATCCCTAAGGATCCATACTCCTTTCTCATATCTATGTACTTAATAGAACTATTCTTATGCATGAAAGTATGACATGAAGTATGATTTGACTTTTTAGCCCAATTATGCATGAATACGAAATATGTTTGGCTTTTAAGCCTAAGTATGCATGATTATGAAATGTGACTTGGCCTTTAAGCCTAAGTATACATGTAAACGGTTTGAAAGTCTTATGCCTCTCTTACAAGCACGTATATGTATATGTACTCTTGTGGGATAATGACCTAACACTGATGGAATTGGAGGTAGGGTGGGCTATCTCCAAGGGTCCATACTTCTTTCTCTTGAATTATGTGCCTAACATAGCTATATATTTATGCCCCTTTGTAGAATGATGATGATGAATGTTAATGGATCTACCTTTGGCAAGTAAATTACCTCTTTATCCATTGTAAGAAAGACGACGGAGTTCTAAGTTATAGCTCACTTGGTCTTATGTCAGTTACGGTCCCATCCTCGTTATGTATGAAGTATTTTTGTATTCATATATCATGCATCTTATGGCATATTAATATACTATTCTCTTGTTATATGATTCCTTCACATGTGTTGGATCAATCTCAACTTTAGGATTCTAAGAGGGCCCGTTATGATGGTGGGTTCTCCAACTATAAGAGTGGTGGTAGTTATGGTCGCTTCCAATAAGGCTAAGGTTCTAATGCGAGGTTTGCTAATACTAGAGTTCCTTCTCCCAAGGCATAGATTGAAGGTTGACCATTGCCTTCTTGATGTGATAAATGTGGAAAGGCTTACCCCGAGAAGTGCTTATGGAGTTCAAGTGCTTGCTTTAGGTGTGGCGAGATGGGTCACAAGCTTATTGATTATCCAAAGTGTCATGCCCCAGATCTAGGGCCTAGACATGGCTGGAGAATGGGGAACCCGAAAGAACCCCAAACAAGCCTCATAATATATCATTACACATCCTTGATCGCGGAACCAATTAAAATGACAATAAGAGATAAGAATAATCAAGGGAATTAGGGCTAAGGGTAAACTTCCATATCATATCATCAAGAAACAAGAGAGTCAAGGCTCATAGCATAGATACATAACATGTCCAACAATACCTCTACTATATAGACAAAAGCAGGGGCCACGGAAAATAACCTGGCTCACTCTCATAGTCAATACATGAATAAAAGTAAGATAGTATTAGTACATACCAAGAGATCATAAGCAACATCGCCGAAATGAAGGACTCACCAACAAGCTTGAAAGACAATTGTACTAGCCACGTGAAGGAGGAGGATGATCAAGCAGTGCATCGGTTCCTATATGGTCACATTACGTAGGCATTGAGTATGCATTAGTATATTTGAATGTACTAAATATGTAGGATGCAATGCAACAAGTGATGGCAACATAATTGAACTGTATAAGTATACACAATGAATACATATAGCAATATGACATGCATGGAAGATGATCGTAGTAAACCATGCTTATATGGATAATAAAGTAAGTGTAAGGAGTGACTATTCTTAGTGCAAACCAAGGCCTACCATCCCCTTGGATAGGCGCATAAGGTACAAACCCCCCAACAAGGTTGATGGGTACAAACCCCCAACAAGGTTACTCGGGCCTACCACCCATTGAGCTAGGCGATCTTAATGTAAAATCATCAATAAATACTTGGTAACCCCCTCAAGAAATATATATCAAAACTCTTCATCAAAGCTCATATTAGATCTTAGATTCATAGCCCAAAACATAGTAAAACAATCACAATTTCATAAACCCCAGCATAGTGAGTAGTGGTTTTCATAATAATTAAGACCCATTTGTAAATCAACTTTAAATCATGGAATTTAAGGAAAAAGGAAGTTTGGGCATCATGGGTAAAAGGAGCCCATGAAAGAAGCCCACATAACTTAGCTTTGAAGATGAACTAGATGAAGATTGGAGATGGAGACTTGAAGCTTGATAGGAAATCCTTAGATCCGGTGAGGGTTTTGAGACTTGAATTTAGGAGTAAAATATTTGGCTAAGTGTTTGAATGAGTATTGGGGAATGTTTAGAATGATATGAGGGTGAAAAATGGTTAAGTATAAGAATTTTAACATTTGGGAACACTTAGGCCCAAGACTTAAAAGTCTTGGACCAAAGTCCAAAACTGGACAAAAAAATACACAGAGGCACGCCCTTGGCGCTTCGCACTAAGGGCGTGAAAACCTCTCTGGAAATCGTATTTTACGATTTTTAAATTTTGATACCTAACACTGATGGAATTGGAGGTAGGGTGGGCTATCTCCAAGGGTCCATACTTCTTTCTCTTGAATTATGTGCCTAACATAGCTATATATTTATGCCCCTTTGTAGAATGATGATGATGATAATTTGACCCCTTGAATAAGAATATGAAGTCGAATTTTCGATATCATGCACGGATTTTTAGTAATTTCTGGACACCTTCGAGGGACATTTTCAGACACTTTTTGGGATCGTTACAATATCTCCCCATTGGGAACATTCGTCGCTGAATGCCAAAGAAAGATATATGAGCGACACAAATATGACAATTTCAATCACATAATGATGCAATAATGCACTTAAACATCATTTAAAAAATTTCATCATAAATGTGAAATCATCATGAACTTGCCAATTTAAACATGAATGTATGCATATGTCATAGGCTGAACTTACACTTAAAATTACATAGGGAACTTAGAGTGATACCTTAGACTTGAGTGGAGTGGAAAAGGTAAGGATATTGCTTTTGCATATCCGCTTCGGCCTCCCATGTGGCATTTTCGACTTGTTGATTCCTCCAGAGGACCTTAACGGAAGCCACATCCTTGTTCCTCAATCTCTTCACTTGCCTATCCAAAATCTGAACCGAAACCTCTTGATAAGTCAAGTTATCTTCAACTACCCCCACAACATCAAAAGGTACAGTAGCATTGGGATTATCAACACACTTCCTCAACATAGGCACATGAAAGACCGAATGAACTAATTCCATTTCTCTAGGAAAATCCAATCATAGGCCACCTTACTGATCCTTCTCATCATCCTATAAAGGCCTACATATTTAGGGCTCAACTTGTCCTTCTTACCAAAATGGACCATACACTTCATGGGTGACACCTTAAAATAAACCCAATCATCCAATTTGAATTCAAGCTCCCTTCTCCTCACATAGGCACACGATTTTTAATGCCTTTGGGCCGTCTTCAATCTTTTCCTAATCATCCTAGCCTTTCAAGAGCCTCCATAACTAAATCTGGTCCTAACAAGGACACCTCACCTACCTCAAACCACCCAACCAGTGATCTACAATGTCTACCATAAAGAGCCTTAAATGGAGCTATACCGATGCTAGAATGATAACTATTGTTATAGGCAAACTCAATCCATGGGAGATGATCATCCCAACTAACTTTCTGATCCAACACATGAGCGCTAAGCATATCCTCAAGGATTTGGATGGTCCTTTCGGCTTTTCCATCCATTTGAGGGTGGAAGGCCGTAGAAAGCTTAGCTCTAGTACCAAGACCCCTTTGGAAAGATCTCTAAAAATATGAATTAAATTGAGCTCCACATTCCGATATGATGGATAAAGGAACCCTATGCAATCTCACCAAGTCATGGATCTACAACCTAGCATTCTCTTCAGCCCCGTATGCTATCTTAATTGGTAGAAAGTGAGCCAATTTTGTCATTCTATCAACCACAACCCAAATGGAGTCAAAACCTTTTCTAGTCTTGGGCAACCTAACCACAAAATCCATATTAATC
>DF361966.1:16534-31327 GCA_000787875.1 Solanum virginianum
ATCTTCTTATGATCGGTGAACACATAAACATGCACCCCATATAAGTAATGACGCCAAATCTTTAATGTAAATACCACCGCGGCTAGTTCAAGATCATGGGTAAGGTAGTTCTTTTCATGCACCCTGAGTTGCCTAGAAGCATATGCTATGGACTTACCATTTTGAATTAGGATACAACCCAACCCAACTTTAGAAGCATTATAATACACAATAAATTCTTCTAGCCCATCCGGTAGTGACAATATAGGAGCGGACACAAGCCTATCTTTCAAGGTTTGGAAGCTCCTCTCACACTCATCGGTCCAAATAAACTTGGCCTTTATTTGAGTCAACTTTGTCATAGGGGAAGCAATATAAGAGAACACATTCACGAATCTCTAATAATACCCCACTAAACCCAACAAACTCCTAATGTTCGATGGGGTCAATAGTCTAGGCTAATTTATAACCACATTGGTCTTCTTAGGATCCACTTTAATGCCATCCCCGACACCACATGTCCTAGGAAGGCAACCTCTCTCAACCAAAATTCACACTTTTCATATTTTGCATATAGCCTCTCGTCCCTCAATCTTTACAACACAACCCTCAAATGACCCCTATGCTCCTCCTCACCACGAGAATAAATCAAAATATGATCAATGAATACCACAACAAATAAATCAAGGTAGGGTTTGAAGACCCTATTCATAAGGTCCATGAAGATGGCCGGTGCATTGGTCAACCCAAAAGACATAACAACAAACTTCTAATGCCTATATCTTATCTCGAAGGTTGTCTTGGGAATATCACACTCCCTCACCTTCACTTGATAATACCCGAATTGAAGATCAATCATAGAGAAATGGCTAACCCATTGCAATTGGTCAAACAAATTATCAATCATTGGAAGAGGATACCTATTCTAGATGGTAACCCTATTGAGTTGTTGATAGTCAATACACATCCTAAAGGACCTATCCTTCTTTTTCACAAACAACACCGGTACACCCCAAGGTGATTGGCTAGGCTTAATAAATCCCTTCTCCAAGAAGTCCCTCAATTGTTCCTTCTACTTCTTCTTCTTTGTCGGGGCCATGCAGTAAGATGGAATAGAAATAGGTTGAGTATCGAGAAGGAGGTCTATGCCAAAATCTATTTTTTTGGAAGGAACGCCGGGAAGGTCATTTGGAAAGATATCAAGGAACTCATTAACAACTGGAAACGACTCTATGGGAAGGACTTTGGACTCCACATCCCTAACCCTCACAAGATGGTAAAGACACCCTTTAGATGTCAATTTATGGGCATTAATGCAAGAGATGAACCTACCCTTGACCACCACATCATGACTCTTCCACTCAAGGACGGGTTCATCTGGGAATTAAAATTTTACCCTATGGGTTCCACAATCAATATAAGCATAGTATGTATGCATCCAATCCATCTCAAGAATGACATCAAAATCAACCATGCCCAACTCAACAAGATCACAAGGTAACATTTTATGTAAGATGTAAATAGGACAACTCCTATAGACTTTCATAGCAATAATAGATGCACCAATAGGAGTAGATACCTCATATGACTTATGCAATAATTCAGGCTCAACATGGAATCTTTTGGTAACAAAGGGTGTAACAAAAGAAAAAGTGGCACTCGAATCAATCAATGCATACACATCAAAGTCAAAGATTTTCAACATACCGATAATAACATCGGGGACCTAACCAACCCCTTGCCTCCCTATGTAAAGCATAAAACCCATTGTGCCGTAGGGCACCATCTTATCGGCCACCTCTCCCTAAAAGAACCACATTAGCACCTTAAGGACAAACCTCTTTACCCTTGTTATGTTTTTTAGGGCAATCTATTGCCTTATGCCCATTTCCCCACAACCATAGCAAGCACCGGTATCCCTCAAGCATGGGCAACCATGACCTTTAACATACTTCGGACACACATCAATAGGAGCTATACCCTTACCACCTTTGACCCTCAAAAAAATCATTTGGAACCCTCTTTGAAATGCATGAGAAGACTCTTGGCCTCAATGGAATCAGCCACTCTTTTGGAACTTACCTTCAAAATGGGCCCTCTTGGCCTCATAACCCCTTCTCTTCCTCAATTTCTCCTCTTCCAATTGTTCAACATAGGTCATCAAATGTGACAAGTCTGTGTCACTAATCAATATGGGGGACCGACACTCCTCACTAACCAAGTCAGAGACACCCAACACAAATGTGTTCATTCTCGATCTTGGGTTGGTAATCAAGTGAGGAACAAACGGGTGAACTAGAGGGTATACTACTTCATATGCATGGAACCTTGTCTCAAATTTATAAACTCCACTAATTTGGCTTCTCTGAGCTCAAGAGGAAAAAACCAATTTGTTTGAACGCTTCCTATAGAACCACATTATTGACTCCCTTTTCCTCCTTCCATTGGTTGTATCATATTTGTGCTACTCCTTTGAGTTGTTAGGCCGCCAACTCTACCTCATCCTCCGGCCTCACACCTATGATAGATAAAATTTTATAGACCTCATCAATGAATTCTTGAGGGTCCTCACTCACCTTTGACCCATGGAATTTTACAAGATTCATCCTCGTGAAATCCCGAGATGCTAGTGTAAGAGCATGAGGGGCTTAGGCCCCTTGGTTGGCTTGATTAGCCACCAATTGTGCAAGCAAAATGAGAGCATCCCTAAGTTCTCCATTGGTCGTCTGCTACTCGAGTATGGGGGCTCATCTTCCCCTCGTGTTAGGCATGATCTAGCAGAGCAAAGGACAATCGTTAGGGGGGAAAACTACTTTAAATCTATAATATGAGTTAGAACAAGAAGAAGGGAAACATTTCCTAAATGTCTCAAAGCCTCCTACTCATAGTTGTGATGCACAACACAACCATGAATAAGACTCTAATCAATGCGATGTGTTAGACTCCTAGGATCTAACAACCTAGTGCTCTGATACCATCTTTGTCATGCCCCGGACATCGGGCCTAAACATGACTGGCGAATGGAGAACCTGAAGAAAATCCAAACAAACCTCATAGCATATCATTACACATCCTTGGTCGCGAAAGCAATTAACATTACAATAAGAGATAAGCATAAGGAAGGGAATTAGGGCTAAGGGTAAACTTCTATATCATATCATCAAGAAACAAGAGAGTCAAGGTACCATAAATACGAAACATGTTCAACAACACCTCTACTACATAGATAACAGCAGGGGACAGGACAAACAACCGGGCTCACCCTAATAGTCAATACATGAATAAAGGTAAGATAGTCATAGTACATAGTAAGAGATCATAAGCAACATCCCCAAAATGAAGGACTTACCAACAAGCTTGAGAGATAATCGTACTAGCCATATGGAAGAGAAGGATGATCAAGCGGTGCACCAATTTCTATATGGTGATATCATGTAGGCATAGAGTATGTGTTGGTAGTAGGATGCAATGCAACAAGTGATGGTAATATAATTGAAATGCATAAACATTGGCAATGAGTACATATAGAAATATGGCATGCATGGGAGATGCTCATAGTAAACCATGCTTATATGAATTATAAAGTAAGTGTAAGGATTGCCCATTCTTAGTGAAAGCCAAGGCCTATGTCATGACTCAAGCCTAGGGCCTAGACGTGACATGGCAAATGGGGAACCTGAAGGAACCCTAAATAAGCCTCTTAGCATATCAATTACACATCTTTATTTGCAGAAGTAAAACATCAACAAGTCAATGTCAAAAGGGAAATCAGGACTAAGGGAAGTTTTTGATAGCATAAAACATAATCATTACATGTCATTGGTCACGAAAGCATATAAAAGACATAAAGAGTAAGAATAGGGGCAAAGAGGCTAAGGGGAAAGCTTGCATAACATCATAATCAAGAGACAAAGAGTCAAAACTCATATCATAGATATATAACATGTCCAACAAATACCTCTAATACATAGTTAATAGTGGGGGCCAAGACAAAGCAATCGACCTCACCTGCATAGTCAAAATTGAACATAAAGAAGAATGTCTTAATATATAATAAGAATAACATAGACTAAGGTCCCCGAAGTAGAGGACTCACCAACTAGCTTGAGTAGTACCAAACTAGCCACATGGAGGAGGAGGATGATCAACTTGGGCACCAATTCCTACATGGTGATATCATGTAGGCAAAAATATGCGTTAGTACCTTATAATGTACTAAGTATGTAGAATGCAATGCAACAAGAGATAGGCACCTTAATTAAAATTCATAACAATAGGCAATAGGCATAATATAACAATATGGCATATATGATCAATGCATAAGTAAAACATGCTTTAGTAACTTATGCCCACATAGGATATTATATGTATAGAAGAGACCAAGATAGATTTCCAAAGTACAAACCCCTTGGTAGGTTAGTGATGATATCATCCATCACCCTAGTATGTGAGGTACAAACCCCTTATCTAGCTTAGTGATAATTGTACCTATCACTCTGGTGTGTGAGGTACTAACACCTAATTTAGGTTAGTGGCAATCTCACCTACAACCCTGGTGTTTGAGATACTAACCCCTCAACTAGGTTATCCGAGCTCTTAGTCCCCCCAGACCGAGCATGGTCTAATGCTATACTTTATATAGATTATATCATATGCATAAGCTTATTTCATCATCATAACATCAATCATATCATATCTCATGCTTTGGACCTTCAATTCCTTAAGAAATCATATCCGGACATTTTATCAAACACTTAAAGGATGTGTAATGCTAGTATAAAACCGTGAAATATAAAGATGTAATCATGCAAGAAAATTCATTGTAAAACCATCAATCAACACCTTGCAACACCCTCAAGCAACATACATCAAAACCACTTATCAAATCTTACAATAGATTCAAGATTTATGGCCCAAAGCATAGCAAAACAGTTAAAACTTTACATAGCATTAACATAGTTCATAGACATGTTCATACTAGTAAACCCAATTGTAAAATCATCTTTAAATCATGCAAATTGAGTAAAATAAAGATTAGGGGCACCATGGGTGAAAGGACCCAATTGCTAAAACCTACATACCTTAGCTTTGAAGAAGCTCTTGATGAAGATTGAAAATGGAGACTTGAAGCTTATTGAAGGAAATCCTTAGTTCCAAATGAGGGTTTTGAGACTTGAATTTAGGAGTGAAAAATATAGTGAAGTGTTTGAGAGGATATTGGGGAATGTTTAGGATGATATAAGGGTGAAATAAGGCTAAATATAGGTAAAAGTACGTTTGAAAACACTTTGGCCCAAGACCCAAAAGTCTTGGACTGAGATAGAAAAACTGGACACAAAAATGTATAGGAGCTTGTCTCTGGAAATCTCATTTTTGTGATTTTCAAATTTTGCTACGGTTGCTCATAAATTGGGGTTAGAACCTTGTTCCCATAACTTTTATCTCCTGAACAAGAATATGAAGTCAGATTTTGATATCACACACAAATTTTGAGATATATGGAATTCAAAATTCCAAGCATTTCGAGGCATATTTTCAGGCACTTTTTGGATTGTTTCAATATTTCCCCTTTGGAAACATTGATCCTGGATATAAAAGAGATGTACAAGACAAGAGTGATTATAAATAAATCAGACCCAACAAGAATGCAACATTACATTTAAAACACCATTTTCAAAATCTCATCATAAGTGTAAAATCATCACAATTTGCCAACTTGAATATGAATGCATATGAATGACATAGGGGCTGAGATATAAGACTTGAATTCACATAAGGGAATTCAATTTGCCAACTTGAACATGAACGCATATGAATGATATAGGGGCTGAAATATAAGAATTTAAATCATATAGGGGACTTAAGGTTAGTACCTTAGGCTTTAGTATAGTGAAAAAGATAAGAATACCACTTTTGCAGGTCCGTTTTGGCCTCCCGTGTAGCACTTTTGACTTGTTGTTCCTCCAAAGGATCTTAACAGATGGCACCTCCTTGTTCCTTAATCTATGTACTTGCCTATCAAATATCTGAACTAGAACCTCCTTATAAGTCAAGTTATCTTCAAAAACACCCACAACATCAAGAGGCACAATAGCATTAGGATCACCAACACATTTTCTCAACATAGAGACATGAAACACCGGATGAATCAAATTCATTTCACTAGGCAACTTCAACTCATAAGCTACCTTGTCAACCCTCTTCAAGACCTCATAAGGACCAACATCAAATTCATTTCACTAGAAACCTTCAACTCATAAGCTACCTTGAGAACCCTCTTTATCACCTCATAAGGATCAACATATCTTGGACTCAACTTTCCCTTTTTACTAAAATGGACCACATCTTTCATTAGAGAAACTTTCAAATAGATCCAATTACCTCTTTGAATTCAAGGTCTTTTCTCCTCACATAGGTATAAGATTTTTGGAGACTTTGGACTTTCTTCAATCTCTCCCTAATCATCCTAACCTTCTCAAAAGTATCTATGACAAGATCTGGTCTCAACAAATCCACCTCTCTAATCTCAAACCAACTAACCGGTGATCTATAATGTCTCCCATAAAGAGACTCAAAAGAAGCCATACCAATGCTAGAGTGATAGCTGCTGTTGTAGGCAAATTCAATCAATGGACGATGGTCATCCCAACTACCTTAAGCTTCAAGACACAAGCCCTATGCATATTCTCAAGTATTGGAATGGTTCTTTCAGCTATGCCATCCGTTTGAGGGTGTAAGGCCCAACTAAGGCGAACTTTTGTACCAAGACTCCTTTGAAAAGACCTTCAAAAGTGTGAAGTGAATTATGCACCACGATATGATATGATGGACAAAGGAACCCCATGTAACCTAAGTAACTCATGGATGTATAACCTTGCATACTCTTCAGCCTAATATGTATTTTTAACTGGTAGAAAGTGAGCCAATTTTATCATCCTATCAATGATAACCCAAATAGAATCAAAACCTTTTCTAGTCTTAGGAAATCCAACCACAAAATCCATATTAATCATCTCCCACTTCCAAGTAGGAATCTCTATGTCTTGGTTTAGGCCCCCTAGCCTTTGATGTTTGGCTTTGACTTGTTGTGTTAGGACCCGTATGTCCTTAGTTAGATCAATTAGAAAATGTTTGGGACCAAAAGTGGAATTTTTGAAAGTTGAGGTCTTGAAGAAACTTGAGTGGTACCCACTTGATTGGTGTTGAGTTTTAATTGCACCAAGTGTGGTACACTTGGCAAGTCTTGTATAGTGGTATATATATATATATATAAGATAATTCTTTAGCTTCTTATTATTTCCCACACTTAGCCAAAACTCAAGAACAAGTTGAAGCTCAAATAGACCTCTAGGCTTGCACAAGGAAAAGTTAAAATTCCTTTTTCTTCTCTTCAAAATTATTTTTATGGTATAAACCTACTATATTGGGTCTCCTAATTAGCTTGAAGGAGTTGTTGGAGCAAGAGAACATTTCTTTCCTCATTTTTAGAATCCTAGCTCATTTAAGGAGTTGAAGTGGTAAGGTGAGATTTAATGTTGTTTTATGTGTTATAAAGGTTATATGTATGTTGTAATATGTTAAATTGAAGGAAAATCATAAAATATGGCATGTTAGAAGTGAGTTGTGTCAAAGGTTATTGGAGTTGTGTGGTGTAGTATATGTTGTATAGTGTTGGATTGTGTTGGAACTATGAATTGATGCTTAGTTAGCATAATATGATCATTGTAGAGTAAAAAAAGTATTGGAAACCATCTATATGTATATATATAGTGTATTGGCCGAAATTCTTGGAATAATGTTACATGATGATACATGGCACTATTGTTGTTATAATGTTGTTTGAGTTGATTATTGATGTAGTTGGGTTGTTGTTGTTGTTATTGATTGACTTAAGCCGAGATGGATTCTTAGGGTGGCTTATTTTAAGGGGAAATGCTGCCGAAAGTTTTGTAGAATTAAGGGCAAAATTGAAATTTAATGCCCAAAGAGTCTTTAGCTAATTACTTGAAATTGTTATGAATTGTTTGTAGACTTTGGGCGATTCAAAGCATAAGTTGGATTGAGTATGCATTTGGATTAAATTGGAGGACGTTTGAGGTATATAAAGCAACCTTCTTTTTGACATGTCTTAGTTAAAAATAGGCTATGATACGAGTCTCGAGGGAACTCTATTCTTGCAATTCGAGCATGAGTATGATTTGTATTTGTTCCTTGGCATTCTTATGTTAATTTATCACAATATTGACTCCTATGTCTTTGAAATTTGTAAGTTGCAAGAATATGTGAAATTTGAGTAATTTTTTAAAGAATTTATTCTTTATTGATTTTAAAACTTTAAACATCCATAACTTTTGATAGAAAGCTCAGATTGCCTCGAAAACCATGGGAAAGCTCGGATTGCTTTGGAAACTATTTTGAAATGCCTCGTAGGAGTTTGTATGATGTAGAATGAGTATGTTCTCTGTAAGTTGGGCCATTTCGAGTCTCCACCGGCCATGGATCTCGCGACACCCTTTTATGTGATTTTGATAACGTTTAAAAGAATTTATAGTAAGTATTATTCTGATTTCAAATATGAACATATTTATGATACTGATTTTTATGCATATGATTACTCACGACTCTGCTCGTGCCTATTATGATATCATTCACAGGTTCTCGGGCCGGTTGTTGTCGTGCACATTATGATATATATATATATTTGGGAGTTTGCTGTGTTCGGTGGGTCGGCTTCGCCCAAGGGCCGGGCTCCGCTTAGATGGTGTTATGCGGTGATTGGACTTTCTGATATGTTTGTGATATGTGACAGAGATTTGGTCCAAAGATTTAAACTTTCTAGCGTTACGCTGTGGTATGGCACAAGTTTGGAGGTCGCCAACGTTCCGGTGCATTAGGCATGATTTAGTATTTTGAAAATAAATATTTTGATGTTTTGGATATGCATTTGACTTACATACTTTTGTTTTGATTATCACTCTGATTTATATTCTGTACATTCTGCTTTACATACTCGGTACGTATTTCGTATTGACCCCCTTTCTTTAGGGGCTGCATTTCATGCCTGCAGGTACCTACGTACAGTTTGGTGACCCATCAACTTAGGACTTCTTTCTACTATTTGAAGTGCTCCCCTACTCCAGAGCCCAATTTTGGTATATATGTATATTTTCGTTCGTTGCATTATATATATCCGTTCAGGGGTACGATGGGGCCCTGTCCCATCCTATGATTCTGTCAATTTATTTGTGGATACATAAGCGTGTAGGTTGTGCCCAGTCTATTTGATAAGACCTGCATGATGTGTTTGATGCGCGGTTTTACCCGCCACAGCGACCTTATCGACCCGTATATACATATATGATATTCTGTTGGCTCTGTTTGGTCTCTGTTGGTATTTTTTGATATGCAGGCCATTTTGGGATAGTCAGTAAATTAAAAGAAACTCTGCCAAAATTTTTATAAAAATAAGTCATTTGTTTATAATTTGACTTTGTGATTGTGTTTGGGTGCCCATCCGGGCACTAGTTGAACTAGTTTTTGTTCTGTTGTTCGGAGAAGAGAGTCCAAGGTCTTGAAAGTCTTGACAATGGAAGATAATCAGTCAACACTGCCTAGGCCTAGGAATGCAAGTAGAAATGCAATTAGTTTCACACAAGGGCCTGGAATTGATTACAATCACCCTTTATTCTTGTCTCTTGCAGAGGTCAATGAGAGTTGCTTTACCTAGAAGGAACAAATTGGGATTAGTTGATGGATCGTGCAAGAAGGAAATATTCTCAGAAAGTGTGTGGAGATAAGTTGTTTGAAAAGTTTAACAAGATTGATAGATCTAGAACATTCAATCTACACAAAGAAATTGCAACGCTTACATCTACTGTTTCTACATAATTCTCAATGCTAAAGAATCTGTGAGAAGAATTTGAGGTTTTAGCACCAGTTCCCTATTGCAATAGTGAGAAGTCAAAAGAGTTTGTGTTATACTTTTAAAAGTTGAAATTATTTTAGTTCTTGATGGGGCTTAATGAGTCCTATAATCAGGCAAGAAGCCATATATTGTGAGTCCAATGCCCTCTATCAATCAAGCCTATAGAATGGTCATTAGTGATGAAGGACAAAAGTCTATAGCTGCTAACTTAGGTATTCTAGGAGCAAGTCCTGCAGTAAGTGAGAGTAATAATCTCGATATGGCCTTTTATGCTAGAGGAGGAAGAAAAATATTTTCACATGTATATGAGTTCCTCTTGCTGGATCTATAGGAAGAAAAAGTGTATCTGTTGGTGAAATATATAGAAATTAAGTTCTTTTTTGTTGGAGTTTCTTCAAATTTTTTCACTAATAGGGATCTCTAAAGTATATGTTTCATCAATTATGTGCTCAAATCTTTCTCTTTAGGGGTATAAGTATATTTAGATTTCCCATCTAATTTCTAAAATCCAGTTGAAAGTTTTTTTAGGAAAGGGGTTCTATAAAGTTGAACGGGAAGGAAGAGAGTTCCTAGTTTGAAAATCAGTGCTAGGGTAAGAGGCTCAACATTCTAAAGAATTGAACCAGTTCATCTATTTGAAGTTTGGAAGATCAATGCAAGATATGGTAAAAATTGATATTTCTAAATAAGTTTTTGTATTCTGTATTTCTCAATCTTTCGAGATAAGCTAAAAGGTGAAAATTTTTGGATTTTACATTCTTTATCTTGAAAAGTTTGTCTCTTTCTCTTGGTAAAGTGAAAGTTATATTTTGAATTCTACTTTAACTGTTGCGTGTGGTATATCTAATAATATTCTTATTAGGATCCTTTGTGCTTTTGTAAACTCTAGTTCATTACTTGCGTGTGACACCAGCATTAGTCGAGACAAGATGTATGTTTCCTACTACCTTTGGAAGTCGTTGAGTGGTTTTCTGATCCTTTTCCTCCTTAGAGATCTTCGAACTCGAGAGGTTTAGTTTGCAAAAAATGATAGAGTAACTCACAGTTGCATCAAGATTTTTTAGGAACAAAGACATTGGTGTCTTCTCATCTTTTATATTTCTCATAAAAAAAAGCATAATAAGAGCTGATACTACTGATAAATATATTTTCACTGAGTACATTCTGATAAAGATAGCACAAAGTTATGTTATGGTAAGAAGCTCGCAGAAAAAAATAGAAAAAAGTCACAACAAAGTTAGACATGACCATTTGCTAAAATTGTACTATTCAATGAATCATAATAAACTGTCATTTTCAACCTTACCAAAATAAAGAAATAAAATCCAGTTGATGTGCATAGTAGAAGTAATTACATAGTGTAGGTTATAGTTCATTTAATGGTCTTTAGATGTGAAAAAGGGAATCAAAATAAAAGTTTCAATCATGTACATGAATATTGTCATTTATTCTTTAAATTTAATAAAATTAAGCACATATTCAGAAGGCATAATAACAGAATGCTACTCTTGCATTTAGTAATCTTCAGGAGATATCAAGATCTGATGACTTCATTATTGGCCAAACTTGGCCTACTGTGAATTGAGTTGCTCGTGTATGTAGTGAAATTTCTTTTAGAGGTTATTATCCTCATGTATTCTTATAACTTTCTTCACTTATTATTATCCACTTGGTGTTTCCACACTTGTTTGATGAACATTCTACACTTTGATTGAAGTTTGGACAAGGTATCTTAAAATTGAGAGTCTTTTTGTTGTTACATCTTTATCGCCTTTTATATTTATGGTTTTGACTGGTTAAATAATTGACATTTTTGTTGGAGAAAGAAGTATTGACAAATGTTTTTACAATGATTTATTTCTTTTTCATTTTTGTGCCATCCTATCTAGTTAGCTAATCAATCACTTCTCCATGTTTGATGTTTCATTTTCTGGGGATGTGTAGAGTTAAATACGACTCTCTATAGTATCTCAAGATGCATGAAAGAAGTAGACATCCATTTTTGTCCTTATCTTTCGTGAGCTACATAAAGAGATGATAACACTTAGAAATTATAGGGATAACAATGATGAGATAATTAGATAATTTTGGGGAGGGACATGAGATTGACATTATTGTGCAGTTGAACATTGAGAACTTTGGTGCTATTAGAATGTGGAAAAGAGAAGATTATAAGTTATAGATTAGTTATTTTTCACTAAACAAACACTTGATGTGGCAATTTTAGAATTTAGAACTCATAAAATTGAAATCTTGGCTCCAAATATTATAGAAGGTGATGTTGGCTTCTAGGATGTCAAAATATTCCATGTTGAATATATTGATATATCATAGAAAACACGGACAATTTAACATGAAATACATGATTCTAAAGCTATTGTGCTTGTATACCATTTAGTTCTGCTCCCACTGCAGTTTTGCGTGCACCTCTATAAATTTTTCATGACTAAATCTGACGTGATGTAGCTCTCTAGTACCATCAACTAATTGTCTAATGGTTATACACGCTCAGGTTCATCTTGTTCTATCTAGTCTAACTCTGTGTCACTAGCATTACTTACATAAATTGAAGCCTCCTCTCTAGAGAAGGTCAAAATTCTTGACGCCCCACTTCGTTTGGGAAACTAAGGGCATGAACACCTAATCCGACATTATATTTTTTGAATTCCCTTGCAAATCATGAATAATTTCAATCTCTCCCATTCCCAGACTGTGAGGGTGTGTGAAGAGCACGCTTATTAAATTTCTAAAATGTTGTAAAACTCCATGATTCTGTCATAATTTTCATCTTATCATCTTTGAGCTTGCCATTTGTTGAACATGCCCAACTAAATCTGATTCTTTTGAGATCATTTCCATCATGAGGGAGAGAACCAAAAGTAATCTAAATTCCAGGTTCCACTTGTGCTGCCCACTCTTTAGTCTCCTTTCGTCATCCAATATTACATCACTTATCTGGAAGCAAACCTAATTGGTGTTTGAAAATGACTTAGTACTTTTAAAATTTCAAGATGGAGTAGAATTGGATCTTCTTGTGTGGTAATTATACTCAACTCCCTTAGGGACTGTATCAAACTCGGGATATGGATATGGTCAATGTACTATTTTGTAATTGTTGCTGGCCATATTTTACTTGCACCTATAAGAACTAAAGACCTTCAATGCTATATCCTTAATCTGTGTTGTCAACCTTTTGATAAAATCTTTAGTATTGGGTGAACCATGAATACCTTCTTGATTCCAAACCCATATATGGCATTTTCTCAATCATTAGCATTCTTACGTGCTCTATATCCCCTTTTTATTATTAGTATTGAATTGTGAGAATTTCCAACTCTAGTTATAATGTCATTAGTGATATTTTCCTGTTAAATTATTTCTCCATACCTCTCTGTATTTCTCCATAATTAGAGTTGAAAATTCTAATGTTGCACGTAATGATGAAGTAGAAGTTGATAGCACCAATAATTTCAACATCCAAATATTCTTTTTCAATTTTCAACCAAACATTATCTAAACATCTACTGAAAACATAGAATGAGAAAGAAAGTGTTATTAACTCCTCATTTTCTTATTCTTCTTGTCTTGTGATACAAAAATTTCTCTTTCTTGGCTATTTAACTCACAATGAACAACTCTAGAGAAGGTGCAGAAAGTATATGCACATTAGTTTGCCGTGATACTCCTCCAATAATTAATACAAAATTGCGAGGATTTTAATAGAAAACTCCCCCTAAAACTGTTTTTATAATTTGCAAGGCCGGTTTAACATTCGAGGATGAATGTTTTAAGGGGGGAGGATGTTAGGACCCGTATGTTCTTAATTGGATCAATTAGGAAAAATGTGAGGACCAAAGTGGAATTTGGCAAAGTTGAGTTCTTAAGGAAGATTAAATATTAACCCGTATGTTCTTAATTGGATCGATTAGGAAAATTTTGGGACTAAAAATGGAATTTTTAAAAGTTGAGGTCTTGAAGAAACTTGAGTGATGCCCACTTGATTGGTGTTGAGTTTTAATTGGGCCAAGTGTGGTACACTTGGCAAGTCTTGTATAGTGGTGTGTATATATATATATATATGTATAAGATAATTCCTTAGCTTCCTATCATTTCCCACACTTAGCCAAAACACAAGAACAAGTTGAACCACAAAGAGACCTCTCGGCTTGCACAAGGAAAAATTGAAATTCCTTTTTTTTCTCTCTAAAATTATTTTTATGGTATAAACCTACTATATTGGGTCTCCTAAGTAGCTTGAAGGAGTTGTTGGAGCAAGAGAACATTTCTTTCCTCATTTTTGGAACCCTCGCTCATTTAAAGAGTTGAAGTGGTAAGGTGAGATTTAATGTTGTTTTATGTGTTATAAAGGTTGTATGTATGTTGTAATATGTTAAATTGAAGGAAAATCATGAAATATGGCATGTTCGAAGTGAGTTGTGTCAAAGGTTGTTGGAGCCGTGTGGTGTAGTATATGTTGTATAGTGTTGGGTTGTGTTGGAACTATGAATTGATGCTTAGTTAGCATAATATGATCATTGTAGAGTGAAGAAAGTATTGAAAACCATCTATATGGATATATATAGTGTATTAGCCGAAATTCTTGGAATAATGTTACATGATGATACATGGCACTATTGTTGTTATAATGGTATTGGAAATGATTGTTGATGTTGTTGGGTTGTTATTGTTGTTGTTGTTCTTGTTGATTGATTTGAGCCGAGATGGATTCTCGGGGTGGCTTATTTTAAAGGGAAATGCTACTGAAATTTTTGTAGAATTATGGACAAAATTAGAATTTAATGCCCAAAGAGTCTTTAGCTAATTACCTGACATTGTTATGAATTATTTGTAGACTTTGGGCGATCCGCGTGCCCCATGCTACTCGGGTC